>VZZY01008084.1:496926-533416 GCA_013400335.1 Eurystomus gularis
TTTTTTTTTTGATGAACACTCAGTTTTCAGTAACAAACAAATGAGAGCAAGCCCCTCTGATTACACTGGCCCAGCATTCACAGTCTCTACATGTCTGGGCTTCCATGAAGACAGACACATCTAAAAGGACCATGGCTTGCCCAGCCAAGGATTGAAACCTCTGGTCCCCAACTCTGGACATCCAGATCCTGATGGACACAGGGAAGCACCCCACGGGACCACATGCTTCTAAAGGTCAGCAGAGACACCCTTTGGGGATGGGGTCAGACCTAAAAACCTTGAGTTGCCTCCTTCAGCCTTCAAAACGAAGCAAGGTTTATCAAGCCCATGCCAGCTGGAAGCAAGGAGGAGTGTCTGATTCAGGTGTATGATGTTTGCAGCACATTCCCATTGTTCTTTTCTTCTTCTTCCTCTTCTTCTACCTCTTCTTCGTCTTCTTCTTCACCTTCTTGGAAAGGCTGGCCCGGTTTTTAGTTTCCTTCTTCAGTCGGTTCAGGTAACATACAAACTCTTCACCCATGTCAGCTCTGCTTTGCCCAAACCTTAAGTCTCTCCAAATGCATTTGTCAAGTGATAGTTTGCCCCCCAGAGCGAACAATCTGGAGCATTTCTCCATGCTGTGCCTTTCTCATTTGCTCATGCCAAATACCCATTGTTGTGATGCTGGTGTAGCATTGCAGACAAAATATTCAGGGAGTATATAACTGCCAGTTGCTTCTTGTGTTGCCTCCCAATATCTTATCTGAACTCTTTGAAAGTGAATTCTCATCACAGAATAAGAGAAATAAGGAGTTTCTGAGAACAGATCATGTCCTGATTGTACTTTCCAAACAAACTGGGGCACAGAACACAGACATGGCAGAAAACGCTGAACTGTACTGACGTGTTTCAAAAAAAGAGCTTGATCACCCATGTGCTGGGTGTAATTAGTGCTCATTAGAGCCACTTATCATACAAACACTCCCAGAGGCCCTTTCAGGATTTCTGCTGGGCACTGAGCAAATCCATGGAGAGAGACTCCTTGTTCCTAAGCCTCAATAGAAAAGAAAATCTCCCAAGGGCAAGGAATTAAACCAGTTTTGAGGTGCAGCTTAATCATCTTATCAAAGTGATACACAACAGGATTTGCTGCATGAGTAGAGGGCAGGACTTGCTGTCACAAGGGCTTCTTTATTCCAGTTCTCCTGGCTCCTATATCCAGGCTAAAAGACACTTTTCTTCACAAAAGCTACTGGCTGATGCATCCAGTCCCCAGGGCTCTGCAAGAGTAAAGTTCAGCTCTGACATCTCACCCTTGGAGCAATGTTGCTGGAGATCCTATGCTAATGGGGCATGTCCACCACACCTCCAACAGCAGCAGGTGTGCTGGAGGTGAGCTCTCATCACCATGCTCCACATGCAGGGATTCCCTGCTCCTCCCATTTCCCAACATTCAGGAAAATAACCATTCACTTAACATTTTGGAAACCTTGTTGGAATCCTGTTGCCACCTCTCAAACAAACCCAGATCCATGCTTATCTACTCAGTTTTGAGGATGGAATAGAAACAAATAGAAAATTATCAAAATAAACTCCAGTGGTCACATCATATACTGTACTCCTGTCGATGCCCCTGTAACTGCCCCAGGTCAGGCCATTACGAGGGCTCCTGCCAGTCCCCCATCAGAGGCTATTTCATTTTGATTTGTCAACCACAAGTGATGAGCTGGAATCCAAATAAAACACAAATGAAAACCAGTCCTCCCAAAGGGATTTATAGCCTTTAAAAGATTTAAAACAGGCCTCCCAAAGTGTTTCCAGGGCTGGGAGCTGAATGATTTCCTCCTCACACAAACTTTCAGGATTAATGCACTATTTTCGGCATGGTCACAGACCACAGAACAGCAAAGGGAGCTGCAGGTCTTCAGTGATAGCCGTTCAAATGATGTAGGGGTGCATCCTCTCCCCTGCAATTTGCATGTGGATGTTGTCAAAAGGCTGTCACCACAACAGTGATGTAACAGCCTTGGGATGTGTCACAATAAAGTACTTTTTCTAATTAAAAAGAATTCCCTGATTTTTGAGTACTACAAGAGTACCTAAAAAGCCAGAAGCGAACAAGACGACATCCAAGATCTCTTGAAAATGAAGAATTCTCTTGATAAATACATCTCTTAATGAAATACAAGCAATTAAACTAAAAGCCCTATCCAATGCTGCTTGTCACTCCACACATTGACATTTAATTGAATTTTTTTTCCATCCTCTAGTCCCTTTTCCCTGATAAACAAATTCATTCACAACAGATCAGGTTTCACTAACCCAGAAACCAGATGATAGTCAATCAACTAATTGACACAACAAAGACTTTTATATGAAAAAAAAATTGTCTAATTAAAGCTCAAATGAAATGTAATGATACACAGACATCTTATAGTAATGAACAGTCTTCTTACATTAATTACTCTGGTTTTAACCCTTTCCCTTCTTCTGGTCACCTAAATGGTGAAAAGCAGAGCTGCTACATCTGTCCAAGCATTTGCACCATCTCTGCTGGGAGATGGTCCAGATGGAGATGGGTGTGCATGAGTGACCCCAGGGCTCTTCGGCTGCTATGGGTTAAATCAACAAGTGCTGTCACCACCTCTTCTTCTTCCCTATGCGCTGCCATATTTTTAGAGGAACTGCCCTTCGGCTTGCTCCATGCAACTGGGTGTTCAAGTCTGTGTAGGGCAGGATGGATGGATGGATGGATGGACTCTCACTGCAGGGCATCAGCCATCGTAGTGCCGTTGGGAACTGCATCCTGGAGCAGCACAACAAAAAACATTCTCACAGAGAGACACCAACCCCAGTCCTGCCTTCAGTGAGAGCTTTGTTGAGCTTGGCAGGACAAAGAAGCAGCCCACACCCTCACTTGAGATTTACCAAATCATTGAAAATTCTTGGGATTTTATCTCATGCTTAAGAGCTTTCTTGAATAAAGTTGAGTTTAAGGATGTGGTTAAAGTCCAGCAGGTGACTGAATGCTTTATTGAATCAGGGCTTTGGTCCACCACAAACCTGAGCCAGCTTGGGAGAGAAACTGAAAACCTTTCCAATGTCTAAAGTGAAAAATGCAAAGCTAAACACATAAAGGGAAGAGCAGCTGATACTTCATCCCTCAAATACTTCTGATCTGAAATATATTAATAAAAAACATGGAGAGGGAAAGGAGAGATTCTTGGAGAACCTGTAGTGACTGCAGGCAGAGCAGTGGCATGCACCCTTCAGAAGGAGGGAAAGCTTCACCCACATTTACTCAGTGACTGGTTTCTGGATGCTCCCATGCTACATATAACCAGTGCTGATCAAAGTAGGATAGAAAAATATTCTGAAAATAATGAGAAGCCATTTGTGAAAGAGCTAAACAGAAGGAAGGGAGAAAAGCTCACCAAAGGGAATAAGAGTTAAGTTTTAAAAATGTTTAATTGCTCGTGCAAGCTGAACTCACAAGAGATGTCAAGTGCCTTTTCCATTCCACTTCCCCCTGTACACGATGCTCCAGCCTTTGCCTGCTGCTCTTGGCTCTCTCGTTAAGAAGTAGCTATTATTTTCACAATCATTTTCTAGTGCAGTTTATACCATTAACAGAGCAAGCTGTTGTGAATGGTCACTTTGTTTCCAAGCAAGTTTGGACACAAGCAGCACTGAGTTCTTTCACCAACTGACAACACTCTGGGCTTCTCTCCCTGTACCAGGGTTTGGATACCCGCAGAGCTTGTCAAGTGCCCGGGGCAATCCCAAAACATGCTGCTTGCTGGGGCATGCCACTGCTGTGAGAACTCAATTATGCTAAACAAAAGCTAATAGGGCACCAGAGGAAAGAGGAAAGGGGAATTAGCAGCCCTGTCAGACTCCTTCAGGTAATTATGGATTTTCTATCTAAAAATTACAATGCTCTGGAAATGCTGTTTTATTACGCTGGTGCATTTGGCATAAACACGGATGGAGAAGAGTTGGTTCTGCAGTCAAAATGTTTATCTTCAAACAGGTTTGTCAGAGGCAAAACTACTGCAGAATTGGTTGTGACCTGGAAGAAATCAGCTTCTGGTTTTTGCCAAACCCAAGATATTTAAAGATAGAAGAGCACATTGACCACTTGAAGAGCTGGGTGAAATCCTGACTCATCACCCCAAAGTGGAGGTCCCCCAAGTGAGAAGCTCAAAGCCATGTCGCCTAGATAGGCAGTAACCAGAAAAAAATGGAGACTACCAGAGAGGAGAAAGAGATGATGCAGGGAGAGCATCCCCAGAAAGGGTCTTTTTCACAGAGTCCTCAATAATGGAAACAGGCTGTCCTGGCCCCCCTGTGCTCCCAGCCCTCTCCCTACGCATCACAGCCCATCAAAGCACCCTCCCCGGCAGAGGTTTCTCAGCCCAACCATCACCCCCCTAAAGGCAGAGACACCTCTGTGACACTGGGACATTGCAGGAGAGGGACGTGACAGGGCCCCATCCCACTCAGCAGGCAGAGACATGCAGCCTCTACAAGTATCTGAGTATGATGGGACCAAAAAGCACCTGAGAAACATGCCAGGGGTGTCTGCAGCACCTGGGGAAGCCCCTTCCCACACCCTCAGGAGTCGCTCCTGTCTCCCATGGGAGAGGGAAACACTAGGCAGAGGGGCTGCAGGGCTCATCTGCAGTGCACTTCAATTTTCCCTGGTATATTTAAACCCATCTCTTCGCATTCACAGAAGTGGCCGTCTGACAAATGCTAGTACTCTAAGGGTTAAGCTCTTTTAAATGTCTTGGGAGTTATTTGTAAAGCTATTACTTCTGAATTTGTTAATAAATCAGGATTTAATACACCTGAGTTACATTATCTCCCTGTTCTAATGTATAAATCCTGTCACTAAACCTTCAGGCCCAAGTGCTGTGTGCTTTTAGTCTTAGGTTTAGCTACCTGGTTTCTAAAATGTTAGATTGTTTCACAAGTCAAGAGATGGATTTTTAAATCCTTCAAATCTTGCAGCAAGTATACAAATCTGCGTCTGGAGTTACAAATCCGATCAGAAGGTTTGTAAATCCTACAAAAGATTTATTTGAAAAAGTTTTCATTTACAAATTCTTGCTTTGCCTCTGGGACATGTAAGTGACTTATTTGCAAAGGCGGATTCGGCAGACCTAGGTTAGACAGAGAAATCCTTCCCTTCACTCGTCACACACAACACAGGATAAATCCTCATCCAGCCAGTCTGTATCTGTCTCCCAGATGAAGTTTGGAGTTAGTAATGAGCTCCAGAAAAGTCAATGGAGAGGAATGGATGCTCTGGAGGCGTGTCAGCCTCCTGGTTTAGACACTGTCTTAGGATGTCTGTGCTTTGGAGATGCCTCCTCTCACACTGACCACAGAGGGAGAGGGACACATGGCTCAGAAGAAAGGCTTCATAGTGAGACACCTTGGACAGGATGCACCTTGCCCTGGATGTGAACCTGGGGATCACCAACATTTTCAGAAATTTGGTCTGAGGATTTCAGTGAGGGGTAGTAGTGAAGCCAGGTGACGCTATCCCCACTTGTTCCACTCTTTTTTGCTGCTTTCTCCCAGAAATGGGTCTAATGGGGTCTCACCAGCCACGTATACACCTGGCATCACTAAATCAAAGATGCCACGACCAGCAATGACCCTTCAGCCTCCCTGGGTGCTTTAGTGCAGTGAGTCACAGCAGGGTGTGAAGCAGCAACCGGCCACAGCCAACAACACTCCAGCAAGATCCCACTCTAGACCCTACCTACATCCAGCCAAGGCCAGACAAAACCAGAACAAGGCCGGGCAAAGCCTCCAAGTCCACAAACTCAAGTTTTCCCTCCAGAAGTCAGGCTTCCGGCGTGGTTTATCTTTTGCTAGGAAGAGGCAGTTGTACGGGTAAAGTAAGGATGGGTATGGATGTCCGGGGAGAACAGCCAAGCTGCAGCAGTGGACCAGGTTACTGCTCGTGCATCTAGCCCACCTCATCTTCAACATAACAACCTTCAGCCTAATGCATAGACATGTTGTGCTTTGCCTTTGAGTCAGTTCCTATGGCTCTGTCCTTTCTATAGGTGCTTTGATGAGCAATATGTAAAAGAGGAGTTAAAGAAATCAGGAAGATCAGTTTGAGTTACCTCAAATACTAAAGGTGGGGGTTAAATCTTTCTGTTTTCTACACTGCTTCATTTTCTGGTTTCAGGCCCTTCAATTCTACCTAGAAATTTTTTCTGACACATGGACCTCCAAGGACATGGAGGCAAATACAAAATGAGAGGAAAAAAATCAGGAAGGTTTTATCAAAAGTAGATCACATTAGACTAATTTAATATCATTTTAATAGGAAAACAGAGAGGAGCAGAGAAGCTAATCTATCTAGGTTTAAACAAAATATTGCATAGAGAGCCTGATGGGAAATTAGTCTTTCAGTAGAGATTTGGAGAAGAATCTCTGCTGGAGTTACAGGAGTTGGAGAGTGGCTGTGGATGCAGGCAGGGGGAAGGCTGCACAGAACACAGCTACCAGCTCAGAGAGCAGCGCTGGACAGGGCTGCTCAGGGACCAGCCTTGGGGTCTTCATGCCAAACTTAGATGTGCATTTATGAAAGGAGATATTATGAAGTTAGTTATTGTCAGTGCTGAGGGAATCCAGATTTCCATACTGGAAATGCTGAAATGCATACCAAAATAAAACAAGGTCTGGCCACAACATCTTCTGCCTTGCTTACTTGTCCCTGGCTAAACTCATGACTAGATTTGGGCTCAGGAATGATATTATTCCCAGGAAGAGACGGACCAGAGTGGTTTTCTCTGTAGCATGGGAAATGGTCTGGTCTCCAGACTGCGTAAATGTGATGGGAGAAGATACTAGCAATGCCAAAGGCAGTCAATGCTGTGGCCTTCTCTGTCTCTCTCCAATGGTGCTTTAGACTGGTCTTCTGCTGGGTTGTGGTCAGGGACTGCACAGACCAGGCTTGGCCCATGGTTCAGCCTTGCAACAAGCCCACGTGAAGGTGGTTAAGTGCAGATAGTTACACGACCCTCCAGTGACCTGTCAGGCAGGGACCCCAGACCCATGGGCTCCGAGCTGTAGAAGCCTGGATCCAGCCATCCCAGGGATCCTGGAGATGCAGCTGTCCTGGGTGCCAGCTCCCCATGCCCTGGGCTGGGAGTGCTGTTTGAATACACCAGCAATAAACTCCAGCCCAGCTGCATCCTGTCACCAGAACAATAAGGGCAGACTAGTATGATATCGTACTTTTTAATTATTAGATCACCAATAACAAATAAAAGACATATTAAACCTTGCAAGGGACAGATGCAGCTTTAAACTTTGGCTTTAAATGAAAAACAAAAAAAAATAAATCCCAAAAGGTAGTTCAATGCTGCTTCTCTCTGTGCTTGAAAATCAGAAATGGCTTTGCCATCTCATACTGCTTCTGTTTGTCCATTCTTCCTGTCTCTGTTTTCATGTTTTCATTTTTCTATGGCTATGTGGAACACATTTCTCAGTTAAGTACTTGCTTTTGAGAGTTGTTGCCATAACAACCGTTTCATTCCACGATATGCACACTATCTCTGAAATACAGAATTTCTCCTTAAAGGAGCATGTGCCACACACATCAAAGAGGAATACGGACTCATTATTTTTACATTATTTTGTGGGCAAATAGATGTTTTCCAATACAGTTTTTTCTAACTGGATTTTCTTGTTCAGTGGAACTATGGTTTTTTTAAGCATTCCTATCTTACAGTATAATTTTTGCCTGAAACCCAGAACATTAGGAGACAAGCATCTTTATTGTAGTTTCTTTTCTCCAAAGGTCTGAGAGAACTATGCTGCAGTTAATGCATTTAAAAACCATCTTATTAGACAGAAAAAATATGTAAATAAAATCTATTAAAAATGCATAGTTCTTGAAGTAAATCCTCTACTTTACTGTACAAATCCATGGTAGAAGGAGGGAGAGGGCCAAGAATAGTCAGGTTGCTTCATTTTTTAGTATATTGCTCCTGGTGGTCTCTGCAAGGGGCATTACGTGTGCAACTGAACTCCAACTCTTTCAAAAAAACTACCCTTCCAGACTTTTCTGTGTCTGAAAAGTCAGAAAAACCTGAATACAGGAAGGACCTCGCTCCCTGGGCTCCCATCAGCTCCCAATTCTCTCCTGGGTGAGGAGTGCATGAGCCACGAGCTGACCAACAGCCCTGGGGTGTTCAGGACAGCTTTGTTTTCAGGCAGAGTGCTTGGCACGCTCAGGTGGTCCAGCTTTACCTTTCCAGGTGCTCTGGGGTGGTGGCGATGAGACTTTGCCACGAACAGGGACATGGACATTTCTTCCTGAGGCAAGCCCTCTCCCAAGGAAACCTATGTGGGCTGTGCTGCTGAGCCAAGATCAGTTGAGCTTGCAGGCGGCTTTTCTACTGGACAGTGGTGCTTATGTCTGGATGAGACCATGGAGAAAGAGGCATGTCAAGATATGCTGCTCAGACACCAGAGTCCGTAGCATGTGGTTTGCTCATCACATAGGCATGAAGCCATGAACACCAAAGTGAATCTTAATTTGTACATTAATTTCTAGGATCCTTAAGAAAGTTAAGCTTTAGACTACAAACTCAGGGATATCACAGCCATAAGAGCTCTGCAGGACATGCATCCTATGCCCTGTGCTGGAGAGCGGGTGTTGGTGGATGGCTCAAGCTCCTTCAAGCAAGCTCAGCATGGATGTGGTCCTATGGCCCCACCATTTGCTAACCACTGGAGCCATGCCCAAGGTCACACAGGGAGGCCATTGGTGGAGGAGACTGGTCTTCACAACCCAATATATCTGTTACATCCATGTCTTCACCCACCACAGACGACGGATGCTGCTTGGCACCGCAGTGTTATCATGCTCCTCCTGCATCAGCGTCATGTTGCAGAGCTCTCTAGTCACTGCTGCCAGTCCCTGCGAAGGAGCCATCACAGCCCATCGCCATCTTGCCATGATGACCTCATGTCCTACAGCATCACTGTCACTATGCAGTGACACCTCTGCCACAGCGTACACCCTCTGCGTGGTTACAACCCCAGGGCCACGTCAGAGTCAGCCGGTGTCATAGCCTCTTGCTGTGACAGGGCCATCAGCCTGCATTATGATCAGGAGGGGGAAAGTGACCCAACAGCATGGAGAAGGCAATACTTCCTAAGATCCCAAAGCCACTTACCTTGCTGTGGTACCAAAACCTCTCTTGAGCTGCCAACACAGCCTGCCCCAGCCTTGCTTCCCCTTGGAGTGGAGCATCCAGGAGATGCAGGCAGGCAAGTTCAGGAACAGGGTGGTGCAGTTCACACCAGTGCAGATTTCCACTCACATTTAAGGGCTGAAAATCACTGGAGTGGAAGGATAGAGTAGCTAAAAATGCCACCAGGACAGGAGCTCTCCAGCAGCATGGAGAAGTCCTTAAATAGTGCCTTGCTCTGCAAGTGGTGGGTGCTGTGGAGAGGAGGGCAGCCAGAAAACTTCTTTATTTTTGACCTTGGCTGGTCCTTCCTCCAGCTTATGAAGGCAAAGTTCTGTGAATTGATACTCAATGCCCTTGGGTAGAAGTTGGTCCCATCACTCGCTTGTGGCCTCTCCCTTCAAACCAGCTCTAGAGAGAGATGCTGATTTTATATAAATCACTTAGTAAGAAAGAGACCGTGAGAGGAAACCAGACATCCAGGCCAGTGCTGAGAACACCTCACTGGGCTGGAGGAGAACAAAAGTCAAACTCCTGGGCCACAAAAGATGAAGAATAGCTGCAGCAGGAGCACTCCCTATGCAAAAAGAATTCACATGGGGTCCACATCAGGAAAGGAGGTCTGCACCCCACACATGACTTGGGACAGGCCCAGCTTGTCAGTTCTGTAGTGAAACCTCTCAAGGGCTTTGTGTGGTTGCAGCTGGGAGGGAGGAAGGGGTCCTGCCTGTCCTTCAGGATGCTTGGTCCCCAGGATGTACAGAAGGTCCCACAGACAGAAACAGTCTGAGTCCAGCAGGTAACCAGCAGTAAGTGTTGAGGGGCCGGTGGATGGAGGCACCAACACAAAGCAGTGAAAGTTCAAACATTTATCAGAAAACATACTCTTTTTAAGGGCCACATCACAGGTCTCTCTTACATGCAAGTTCTAAGTGTGTCTTCTAAATTAATGACTCACATGACCCACAGCATCTCTCTGACTGTCTCAAGCTGCCAGGATCACAGTATGAGGCCACTGGAGATCTTCACAACGGACACAGGATGAGAGTGATGGACTTAGTCTTCAAACTTCCTTTGCACTAACAGGGTGCAGGGATTTCCCAGTTCAGGGTCTGACAGCACAACAGGAACTGGGCTGGTCCTGAGTAAGACCAGGAGTGGCAGACAGATCCCTCTCTCTGAAATTAGTGCTCTGCCACATCTTGTGCCTGACAGATCCCAGGACCACCATCCTACATGACTGTTGGTCACCTGCCAGTGGAGAACTTGGTGTCCTTGAGCACCCCAGCACTCTTCACCCTTTGGAGGCACAGCCACCTCCTCCAGCAGCCCGAGATGCAGCTGCCTCCTCCAACAGCTCACAGAAGGCTGCTTTGAACCCTCTGCCAACGTGAACATTTCATTGATTTATTAATGAAGGGTGTTCAAAAACACATGTTCGTGAGCTCTGTGAAATAGCCTTTAGCTTCTGCTGATTACTTATGTTTTACATCAGGCTGATGTTTTCTAGACGCATTTCAATCAATACAATAGCTTTTTTAGCACACATTACCGTTCGCCTTTGGCTAACCAACCATCACATTTCTTTTCAAGTGCCCATTTGCATCAAACTAACCCCAAAGATGCATCATATCTCCTTTGACTGTCACCTGAGCTTACACAAACATTCCTATTTAGGTTTCAAAATGCCTTGCACGCTCAAGCTTCCTTTCTGAGTGCTTCAGACAAGATGTTGGATGTGTTGTGTCATTCACGTCAGAGAGTTATTCTCTGCACAACTTTCCTTGCAACCGCAGCATGAATATTCAAGCTAACTCTTTTCCCCAGACTCAGTGTTGTCTACACTACATTTTTGGGGTCAAAGCAGCTCAAAGAGGTAAAAGCAAGCAGTAAGCTGAAAGCAGGGGAAATATTTTGACAGAGGACATGCGGAGTTGTGCACTGTCGTGGTTTCTCTGCCACCACAATGGCTGTTTCCATGTCAGATCATATTTGGTCCCAAGAGCTGCTTTCAGCTCCTTCCCTCAATCCTGCCCTGATAACCTATGCTCATTTATTGCATCCAAAGTTTTCATTGTGAAGCAACTGTTATGGTATCTGAATGACCTTTAGAAAAATAGTAGCAATAGAGATATGGTTTGTTACTTTGGATCACTTCTTTGAATATCTACCAGTTCTTAAGATTTCCCATTATAGTAATATGTGGCAAATGGCTCCACTCCTAAAGTGGCATAATTGTCCTTTTGATCGCCACTCCGATTAGTCAAGCCAAACCCAACCATCCTTGCCACCAACTATGTTTTTAATGCTCCAGCTGCACTTTTATTGTTTAGGTCATTCTGTCCAAACCTGCAATTCCACTTTTCACTGGAAGTGTATGCAGCTTTCTGCATGTTTTAAAGGACCATTCTTTGTTGGTAGTAAACTGCACACTGTTAAATAACACAGCTGTTGTCTTCATTTGTGCAGGAGTAAAATGAAAGCAAACGTTAATGCAATGAAGGGAGGGGGAAGGGACCTTCTGCTGACGTTGCTTACACACACACACTATGGACCAGCTTTCCAAGCGCAGTATTTCCTTATTTAGATGCTGACTTCGGTGAATTCCTCTGGGCATACCCCAGCCATAGCTTTGGAGCCTGTCGGCATAGATCTAAACATATCAGCTCACTGTGACAGAGTGACAACAGTCCAAGGACAGTGGCATTCCTCATTCTCCCTCCTGCCTCCCGTACATCCTTCCCACCAGTCACACAAGCCATCCAAACCCACATTGATTTTTCCCACCAAGCTGCTTTCCTGCAGCCCCTGGTCACAGCCAGGTGAGACCTTCCACATCTAAATGCCTTTGAGCCTTGCTAAGCAAAGTGATATAATAGACTGAGGATGAGACAGAAGGGTGCTTTGCCAGCAGATTCTCTGACAACTTCAGTGAGATGTGCTTTCAAGCAGTAGCTGGGCCACTAGGTCTTAAGTAGAGGAGCAGGTTTGAAAAGTGCAGGCTTCAGAACTGGCTAGATACACTGCAAAATCAGGGCTCTCACATTAGCAGGTACCTGAGCACATCTGTGAGTTCAGCTTCCATGGGCACCAACAGGTAAGTGCTTTCATCCCTAAGTTGTGAGAAATGCCAGCCCATGCCGTTGGATAACTGTCACTGCAGTGGCTCCCCCTGCACAATGTTCTCCAGGAAAGCAGGGATTGTGTGAGGCAGAGCCAGCCACACTCTGATGCCACCCTGCTGCAGAGATGCTCTCCAAGTGCTGCGTTTGCCTCTTTTCCTGTGGGTGCTTTGTTCTTCCTCATGTTCAACATTCACTGTGGACTTGAAAACATGTTTCACACCAAGCAGTCCAGAAAACTCCTGCTGCTAACCATCAGCCTTTCCAGGTATCAACTTTCTCATTGCTTAAATTTTCTGCAAGAACCCAGAGCTGCTCTAGCTTTGAGGTCTATACAAACACGGCAATACAGCTCCTGATGAGTCCCGGGACTCCAGAAGCCTAGGGAGAGACTGGGTGTCTAAACACAGATGTGCTGCATCACAGAAATGATACTGGGTAGCTGAGACTACCTCAGGGATGCAGTGGGACCTATGGGAGACCCACACCCTTCCTGACATCCTGAGGCACCTTAGATATGTGTCTTAAGGCTTTTATTCACACACCTCTGTTTTCTCTCTGGCTTCCAGTGAGAATGTTGTGATGGCTGGTACAGGATCTGCTGCACACTTGCATCCTACATGTGGTGGGATATAAGAGGACCACGAATTAGGAGTGTGGTCAAAACCTGACCTAAGATACGAGTGTTTTGAAAGAATATCATAGAAAACTTTGGTAACAGAAATACTCCTGCAAGTAACCTGGACTGAGACGATGAGGTCGTATTAGGAGACTACTGGCTGACTCATTAGGGCGCCTGCTCCTCTCCACGAGCCCAAGGAGATCTTTACTTATGGCATGGCTGTTGCCAAAGTCCAGCTTAACAGTGGGCTAATACAAAACTTCATGGCCTCATATACTGTAAAAGTGAGAGAACTGTAAGAAAAGGAGAGGGGAAGGTGGTGGCAAAAAGGCCACCATGAGTGTCAGCAAGTGGGACTGAGCAGGGGACTTGACTGCTACATTTACAAGGAGTTATCAGATCATCTAATGTTTCTGAACCAAAAATAACCTCCTGGACAAAGTAGCCAAAGGTGGATCTAGTTCATCACCTTGTCTCCAGGCTGTTGCTCTTCCCTAAGAAGGCACAGAGGGAGGAGACCTTCACCTTTGCATGGCACATGTACAATACAGAGGATATGTCAATTACACCTTTACTCCATGACGACAGTGAAAAGAATATCCATCTCCATCACTGTGAGGTGGACTCTCAGCTTGGGGAAAAATGCTTCGCCTCACTGCCCCAGATGTACTGATCGGTGCAGAGCTGTGGCATGCCGGTGCTTGCCTTCACCCATCACTGCTCTGGTAAGCTGCTTCCTCTGGTTTCTGTAGAGAAGGAGCTGGTTCCTACTGGATTTGTTCTGGTCTCCACACAGGCTCTGGTTTCATTTCCTTGGTCAGTGCTGTACAATGCTCCTTGCTGTGAGAAAAATAGCCGTGCATTAGTAGCTCCTTTCTGCTGGCTAGGACTGCCTGCTGCCATCATCTCTGCTTGCCTGGCCATCCAGCCTGGGTGAGGGCTTGGGGGGCTGCAGGAGGAGAGAGGAGAGGGTCAAAGATACTGTCTGTGTTGCAGAGCACTTAATATAAGACATCTCTTCTTTCTAGAGGCAACATGTCAAGCTAAATTGAAGATACTAAATGTAATTGCAGTTTGCTTTAGCAAAACACACTCTCAGCCATCTGTGAGAGACTTTTAAGCACTGAGTGCTCCTGATCCAAAGATTAGCACATTTGTGGGATTATAGCTTCATCCCACCCCTCATGTGAGCTTTTCCCTTGACTTCAATAGGCTTTTCAGGGCTGGGAACCAGATCAGTAACCTGGAGTCCCCAGGGTGGGGTTAACCCATTTCTGGTCACACCAGGTGAACATGACAGTAGCACAGTCCCTCCAAGGGAAATAGGATGACCAGGAAAGTCTCTCCAAGCCAGGAGCACTTGCCATTAGCCTGTGCCATGGAAATCATTGGCTTTGGTGGGAATGATCTGGCCAGTAAATACCAAAAGCTCCTGCAAACCCAACCAGAGGCTCTGTCAGCAGGGAGGATGGGGGTGGCTACCAGCCAAGGGGTTAGAGCTGAGAATAATGAGATTAAATTAAAAAATGGAAAGTGTAAGGTGAGTAGCAGGAAGCATTTCCCAGAGTAAGATCTATCAGATACCAGAATAATCCCTCCAGGGAAACGGTGGCAGGTCCAACCCTAGAGAAATTTAAACTAAATAAAGCACAAGACAATGCAGAGGGATGTATCTGCAGTGCCTTTTCCAGTGTGATGAAGAAACAGTCTGGAGGAGGATGTTCCTCCTCCACTGCCTTCTGCAACAGTGAAGGAAACCTGTGGTTCAGGTTTGCACTAGACTGCCAGAAGTCAAGTGGGAAGAGGAGCTGGATAGCTGAGGGCAGTGTTGGGATGCAATTCTGTCTCCTGAGGGCAGGAGAGCCCTGTGGGACACAGAAGCTGGGGACATGGGGTGTTCTGTCCCTGCACTATCTGTGCACAGCACATGCCATCAGCACAAGCTGGGCTTTGCCCCTTTCTTCACCACAGCTCTGGAGGTGTGGGATTGTCTCCCACACCCTGTGAGGCGCCAGAAAGCAGGTACCAAACTCTGCAGGGACCCCACGCTGCAGGAGCAGTAAGGGGCCACCAACACTGCCAAGCTGCTGACCTGCAGGGTATTGACCCACCAGGGCGGGTAATGTACGGGCACTGGGAAACTAATAAGCACAGGAGAGATCCAGACTGGCATGATGGCATGAAATGTGATGGGCAGAGAAAGCAGGTAAGATAGCAAGCAGGTCAAGGGAGGGGATCCTGCCCCTCTGCTCCACTCTGGGGAGACCCCCCCTGCAGTGCTGGGGCCAGCTCTGGAGTCCCCAGCACAGGAGAGACATGGACCTGTTGGAGAGGGGCCAGAGGAGGCCACAGCAATGATGCGAGGGCTGGAACTCCTCTGCTGTGAGACCAGGCTGAGAGAGTTGGGGTTGTTCAGCCTGCAGAAGAGAAGGCTCTGGGGAAACCTTATAGCAGCCTTCTAGTACTTAAAGAGAGCCTACAGGAAAGCTGGAGAGGGACTTTTTAGCAGGGTCTGTTTTTACAGGACAAGGGCTGGTGGTTTTAAACTAAATAGGAAAGATTTAGATCAGATAGAAGGAACACATTTTTTCCAATGAGGATGGTGAGACCCTGGCCCAGGTTGCCCAGAGAGTTGGTCAATGCCCCATCCCTGGAAACATTCCAGGTCAGGTTGGACAGGGCTCTGAGCAACCTGCTCTAGTTGAAGATGTCCCTGCTCAGTGCAGGGGGTTTGGACTAGATGAGCTTTAAAGGTCCCTTCCAACCCAAACTAGTCTACGATTTTAAGATTTTAATATAGACGAGCTAGGTGCTGAAGGAGTGGAGGAGACAGTGGCATGAGCAGGACCAAGCCCACGAGCATGCCCCAGCTGTGGTGATCTACAGGCTGGCAATGCAGGCACAAGGCATGGGCCCAAAGGAGTTGGAAACTGCCTGGACTCTGCCCAGACCTGCTGTCCTGGGCAAAGAATGGGTCCAGGCATGACATCCCTTGTTTCAGCATCCAGTCAAGCCCTCTCCTTGCACTCGCCTGGAGCTCTATGCCCAGCAGAGCTGAGGGACTAGCCATGGCTGGCACTGCTTCTTCACATTTTCCACTTCTCTTCCAGTTGTTCTTGAAGATGGACAGTGAAAAGCCATCAAGATGAGCATTGCTGAACTTTCAGACTCTTTGTGGGCTTAACACAAGCTGTTTCACCTGCTGAACATGTAGCCTGAATCTATGTTTCCAGCCAGGGTGAAGAATTTACTTTGGCATTGGTTTTTTTGTTGAAAATAAAACTGAACTGAGGGCAGGATGTTGTCTTTAACTAGTCTGAGATGACTAATTATTAAACTCATTTTCTAAAGGTTACCGTATACAGAAAAGCAATTATACAGAGATTAAAATACAAGTTCAGAAACCTGATTCATTCTGAAACTATGGTAAACCCAAATCTTGTACTATTTCTGATTTTTAATGACCTCAGGAACATTTTATTTAACGTAGATGTCAAATGCAATTCTGAAATGAGAGATTAAATATATTTCATGCTTCTTTTTTTTTTTTTACATAGTACAGTGCACAAATTTCCAGTGCTAATTCTGTTAGTGGATTTCAGCAGACTGGCAGGAGAGCTGTGCATGGAGAGAGGATCCTGGTTAACCCTTGCATGCCTGCACTCCTTTGAGACACCCAGCTGGGCCCGGCTCCTGCCTGCAGCCCTGGATGTGGGTGCAGAGCTGCCTGTGAAATACTGTTTGGTCACACGTGCCTCCAGGACCCAGCCCCCAGCACCCTCCATCAGACTGTTCTCTGCAGCAAGCTGTGCTTTGAGATTCGGGGGGAAAGTGAGGTGGGTCTAATACTGTTGTTTCTTCTCAGGGTTGCTCCCTTCTTGTTCTGGTCCTGACACGGGGACCCTGAGTTCTCCCCTAGGAGGCTTTTGCTAATGTGGATTTTCTGTAAAATACAATATAGCGTTACAGCTCCACTGAGCTGCTGTGATGGCCCCAGGCTTCATGGCTCCCAGGCTGGAGGGATCACTGGGAGTGTCGTAGTCCACAAATCCCACATGGTGCCAGAGGGTCTCAGACCCTGGCAGGTCTCCCGAGAAGGAGGCAATAGCTGTGATGGTTCTCCTGTGATAATGCAGCTCCATATTCCATCCATGTGACACAGGGATGATCAGGAGTTCCTGGCTCACAAAAGCATGACCATGGCATGTCCTGTAAGAGGACTGACATTGAGTAAGGTTAGACAAGCATGCTTCACATGCTTCTCAGGCTCCCACCATACTGCCAGACACAAACAGCCCTTTCTGCTCCAGGAGAAGAGTAAGGTGACAAGTCCAGTCCAGTAGACTGCGCCAGCAGAGGCTGCCAGTGATGCCTTCAAGATGGTGGCAGATCTGAGATCTCCCCAGGAACCAGTGGGTCTCCACCAAAGCTGTGCTGGTTGGCACAAGGTGCCCTGTGTGATGCCCAGCAAAGCTTCCTGGAGAGATGCAGCCATCCTGGCAGGACAGCTCTGCACCCAGCTCCAGAAAGTGATGGGAGGATGCTGCACCCCAGCCATGGGGATGCTGGGATGGCTCTGCCATGCACTGGGAGCTGCACAGAGCAAAGGGTAGTGGCTTTCCTCCCTCCCTGACCCTTCTGTCACCATGCTGGAGCAGAGCCGTGGGCAGCAGAGTCCTGCAGGGAACAGCAGTTCATTCAGCATGACATTTCCCAGCTGAAGTGTCCCAGGTTAAACAAATTGTCTGCTACCATGAGGTCTCTAACTGGCAAAGCTGCAGGCAGCAGCAACCTCCAGCCTGGCACAGGGGTTGTCCTAGCCCAACCAAAATCAGACTTCAGCAAAACTCAAGGTTTTAGCCAGCTCAGAGCCTGCCACTTCTCTGGCAACACTGTGAGTGTGACAGGGACACAGCAAAGGGAGGTCTCCTGCATGGGGACCACAAGGAGACCGTCCTCCTGAGTGGCTTTTCTTCTGCTTTTCAGCAGTTCCTCTGATGCCGGGTCACTCGGGGCGATCCTGACCAAGGTGTGCTGGCACTGAGTGGTATCCAATCTCTGGTCTTCTCTGTCAGTAGCTGCTCTGGAGCATGGGGCAAGTGAAAATGCTCGTTTTTAAGCAAGCGAGAGAATCCCTTGATCTGAAAGCAGATGGAAGTTCCACATGGGATATCATGTACACTTACCCGTTCTTGCTTTTTTGGTGCCTGTCTGTGACTACTGGGATGGACCCTTGGTCTCAAGCCAAGGCGTCATTTCTGGGACCTTAACTGTGACCTTTCAGGTCATGTTGAGGTAAACGTAAGCTCTTCCAAGTTGTGAGCAGGAGTGCAAGTACATACCTAAGAGGCAGAAATAAAAGATTTTGGAAGGATTCTGGGAAAAATATCACCTTGTTTTTGTTTCTCATCTTTATTTCTCCTTCACAGGGAAAAAAGAAAGGACTGAGTATTTGGGTTTGAGCTTCTAGCAGGAACCTTCCTGATTCCCCCAGACTGGCCAAAGGAGAGAAGGTGTTACACACAGGAGCAACACTCTGGTCTTATCCTCCGTCTCCCAAAGATAAAAGCAGCCAAGCAATAAACAAGGTTTTAAAAAACATCAACTGTAAAGAGTTCCCAAAATGCAGCTGCATTATCAAGAAGCTCATATCACAAAGCAATCCCTCCTCACTGCCCTTCCAGCCCCGCTTCCCACCCCAGTGCCACCCTCCCCAGCTCAATGTCCATCTCTCCTCTCATGCTCTCATGGCTAAAGAGGTACCACCGATGGATCTGGGGCTGGAAAATAATTTGAGCTAAAATGTACCCATTTCAGAACAGATTTTAAAAGGCTGCATGTTTCATTTTGACATTCACTAAAAAACGGTTCTGCTGTTATCATGTTGAAATGATCTTGTACAGAGAGAGACGTCTCAATTTGCTGCTGCTGCTGCCAACATCGAGGTGAAAACTTCTGCAAAACAACATGAAACGCTCCATCTTTAGTTAAACGAAGCGTTGCAGTGGTCTTCCATTTTTTCTCAGAAATTGATTTTACTTTCCAAGGCCATCCAAAACCCGCTGTTTGCAGCTCAGCCAGAGAAGCAGGCAGGTGATTATCTTGCCATCTCCAACCTGGAGCTCTGCCACTGCACCAGCCTGGCATCTGGGTGGCATTGGGGAGGGGAAGCTGTGGGACCTTCTCTGCCACCACCTAGCAGTCCCCAGAGAGTGATGAGGACAGAGCTGGCTCCTGGTGGATGTAACTGGGAGAAGAGGACATGATGGCTGTGCTAAACCCTGGACACGCAGCAGGTCCCAGGCAGGACTATGCTTGAGCCATCCTAGTGCAGCAACATTTTCCAAGAAGTAGCCAGGATGATGCAGGGAAAGTAGCTGGAAGTGTTTACCCATCTCACTGGGCTGCCAGTGGTGGTGGGTCACCTGCCCTGGCCTGGCCAGCATCCCCTATGCCACAGGAGCTCATCCCACAAGAAACATTGTCCTCCCAACAGGCAGTTATTAATTAGTGCATTGGTCTCTTTATTCAAGGTGCACACTGGCCTCTAGTGGTACAGAGACAAATCCTCGATGATACTAACTCTGGAGCTGGGTGACAGCACGAATGATACAGGTCATGTCTATAGATACATACGCACATTTATATATGTCTGTTTGTTCATGTGTTTATATATACACACATATATGATGGAGACAGACTTTTTAGCAGGGCTGTTGTGACAGGACAAGGGGTGATGGCTTTAAACTAAAAGAGGGAGATTCAGACTAGATGTAAGAAAAAAATTTTTATGCTGAGAGTGGTGAGACCCTGACCCAGGTTGCCCAGAGAAGTGGTTGATGCCCCATCCCTGGAGCCATTCTAGGTCGGGTTGGACGGGGCTCTGAGCAACCTGCTCTAGTTGCAGATGTCCCTGCTCAGAGCAGGGGGGTTGGACTAGATCAGCTTTAAAGGTCCCTTCCAACCCAAACTAGTCTATGATTCTATGATTCTATGATATATGACTGGCTATTCTACGTATGTCACACTTAACCCCAGTGCACCATTGCGTGTGATTTCTCTCATCATTTGAACTGCACGAGTTTCCTTGTTGCTTCTTTCTGGTAGAGGCAAAACAGCTCTCTGTGAAGTGAAGCTGAGCAGTGTCATTAAAAACCAGACGAGCTCTGGGGCCTGGTGGTGCTTTGGGGAAGCCCCTACATGTTGACTGATCGCTTCTATGGGGTACAATTGGGCCAACTTGTGGCTGAAATTTGGAAAGAAGACTGTCAGAAACGGTAAACAAATTTGGATTGAGATTTCAAGCTGAAAAAACAGCTTTCCTCTGAAAATTCAGGACAGAGGAAAGTTGGTTTTGGTACAGATGACAGCTGGGAACATTTGCCCCATTTCCCCAAAAGGGAAAGTTCTGCCAAGCCTGAGGAGCAAATGAGCTAGAGCTGCAAGGGGAAATCAAAAGCTTGGGCTTGTTTCTTCTGAAATAAGGAGACTTTGCAACATGAGTAGTTTTGCCTGGCTCACCAGCAGCTTCAAAGGGAAGCACAGCCTGAGCCCTGCCTGCCTGCAAAGCCCTTCACTGTGCTCTGGCAGGAGAGTAAGTGGGGAAAGCTGCCAGTGAGGCATGTGGGGAAGAAACTCTTGAGACACAGCCCTGGGGAGTCTGATTGCCCAACAGCTGACTGAGCCCACTCTCATGGGCTGAGAGGATAATTTAGGTTGGAAAGGACTGCTGAAGCTCTTGTAGTCCAATCTCCAAAGACTTCTCTCTGCCTGTCCAGCACTGATGTGGGTTATATTTGTTACTGGAGATGATCTTTTAGGGTATTTCACCACCAGGGCCAGGGCCCAGGACCTCCAGGAGAGCTGGGCCAAGGGCAGACAGAAGAGAAGAGAAGAGAAGAGAAGAGAAGAGAAGAGAAGAGAAGAGAAGAGAAGAGAAGAGAAGAGAAGAGAAGAGAAGAGGATAAAAGCTGCATCAGAGGGCTTCAGGATGGGGGCCGAATGGGAGAGAATGTTCAGAGCCCACTCCCATCACAGGAACTTGAGGACATTTTGGTTAGATATGTCAAATTTTGCTTTCCAAACACTTGATTTTGCTTCTTTCTTTCCCTTCTATTAAACATCTCCAGACATTGGCATGAATCTCCTAATACTTTTGCCATGGCACAAAATTGACAAAGACCTTTGAATTCCCATTGCCAAGCTGCATTTTACTGTTCAAAACTGTGGGAAGGCAGGGTCATGCTAAGACCTCTGAGCCTACCATCCCTGGTCTCACACTGAGTACTAAAGCCAGAACTGACCTTGTATCCAAAAAACTCCTTCACCCTTTTTTTTTTTTTCTTGTCATTAAGCTTGTTTTACTCCATTCCTGCAGAGATGCTGAGATCCTCACAGTTATTTGTTAGGCTGTTCTCCCACGGAAGAGTCCACCTTACCTTCAACATCAGCTTTGCGTGACAGCAAAGACAGAGGCTTTGGGCATAGCTGATTATTTCCTGCAACCAGGGTCTATGTGAGATGAACAGGAATTGAAGGCACCTCTGGGCCAAATTTCCTCTGTACATTTTCTCCCTTTACCTTCGGCATGAAGACAGTAGCACACCTCAGGCGAATTCAAAATGAAGAAAGGCTCTACTCTCATTGCTGTACGTATGCCAGACACATAGCCCTCCACCCTGGTGCAAGGGCTGTGCTTGCACCCTGTTATTGTGCACACACCAAGTGTCCTGGCCACCTCCTCCTCCTCATTGCACTGAGATGGTGTTTCCTGAGGTCTTCACCTTGTCCTTTGCAGGTGCAGGGTTAATCATGTGAATGAGCTTCTTATAGATGGCGAGGTTAAAGCTGGGGCTGAGCTTCAAGAGTGGGCCCAGCTCCTCTTGAGGGAAACTCACCAGGGTTGGGACCAGCCTTCAGGAAGGGTTCAAGGTGCTGGACATGACCATAATGTGGTTGCTGTTGAGCAGGCAGTCAAGCCCTGTCCCTGTCCCAGTGAGTCCTGCTCTCCTAGCCATCACAGACATCATTCCCTCACTCCAAAAGCTTCCCATGTGACAGGGAACATCATGGCGTCATTCAGCTCATCACTGGTGTCCCTCCAAACCCTCCATAGTAAGGAGGAGGTGATACATGTCAGGCCTAAGAAATCAAAAGATTTATTTCAAACCACAGGCCACCAGTCTGTTTGGGTATCACTGTGCCAATTAATTATCCTTATTAATCAAAGATGATGGCAGACTTCATATGGTCTACCTCTAATTGCTGCTTAGAGCATTAACATTGAGATATACAGATATTAACATTTCTCACACTTGGGGATCCTTTTGGTTTCCTCTGGCCGTCTTCTGGTTTCCAAGCCTTTGAACTACATCCACATCACTTTGCTCTTTTCTCTGCAAACACCAGGACACAAAGGGGATGCAGAATAAAAATTGAATCTTTATGGTGTGTGTCAGCACCGATGCTTTAGCAAACTGTCCTGGCCAACAAAGCAGCCGCACTTCTGATGAACTGAAAATTTCACCACCTGAGAGTATTGTGCAAAACCACCAAGATGGAATTATTTTTTTCCAGCTGTATACGAATTTTTGGTACAAGTGCAGCTTCAGGAGCTGCAGCTATAAAAAAATCACTGGATATCATGAAGACTTGCTGGACAATCCTGACAATTCCAGGATTCAGAGGACCAAGTATATAGACAGAGAGCAAAGATGGGGCTGTCTGCCTAGGGGTTCACACTCAAAACTATGGTCACATCACTGCGGTCCAAGGGCAAGCTGGAATACATCAGACGGTGATCTGCAAATCTGCTGCAACGCCCACAACACAACCACAAGAGACAGCAGATAAAAATTGGTGGGTCTCTATAATCTGGTGACTATTAAATGTTGATCATAGAATCATTTAGGTTGGAAAAGACCTTGAGATCAAGTCCAACCATGAAACCAGCACTGCGAGGTCACCACTATACCATGTCCCTCAGCACCACATCTCCATGTCTTTGAAACCTCTCCGGGGATGGGAACTCCACCGCTGCCCTGGGCAGCCTGGGCCAGGCCTTGACAACAGTTTTGGGGAAGATATTTTAATGTCCAATGTAAACCTCCCCTGGTGCAACTTGAAGCTGTTTCCTCTTGTCCTATCGCTTGTTCCTTGGGATAAGAGACTGACCACCACCTCACTCCAATCTCCTTTCAGGGAGTTGTCAAGAGCTAGAAGGCTCACAAGCCTAGAAAATTTTAAAAATCCCATTTCAGTTCTAAGGCCTGCATTTTGCTTCCAGATATGGTGGATTTTCATCAGCAGCCACACACATTTCACAGCCTAAAGGAGGAACTTGGGTGCAGGACCACCACAGGTGCTCAGCACTATTCAGGGCTCTGTCTCATCCTGTGTTACTGCCTACAGACTGTTATTTTGTGATGGACTTTTGCAGAAATCCATGTTTCTGACCCCCTGAGTGAAACTCAGACATTGCTCACCTCAACACAAAGATGTCTTTCCAACCACCTAGCAAGGGTGCCGTGCAAGGAGGACTGTGGGTTTCACTGAAAGGGTTGGGTTGTGACTTCAAAGAAAGCAGAGCCACCACAGTCCTGCACCCACCTGGCCCCACTGCAGGGGGGTTGACCTGGGATACTCTGCAGCTGGCTGATTTCCACCCCTCCACCACATGGTGAAATAGCAAAATGTTATTATGGACAGAAATACAGCCCTGACCCTTCTGGTGTGAAGGCAGCACAAACCCACCCACCTGGCTTGCTTACCAAGGGCTCTTCTCTGCAGCTTCTTTGTACTGAACCTGGACAGTTTGTTTAACCAAAAATGTTTGTCTTTGAATAGTTTTGTTTCATCTGACAGCTCCCAGTGAGCAGGACCAGAAGAGCCATTCAAGACTTGGAGGTGCCACCAGGAGGCAAAAGGCCATGAGATCATCCATTCCCGCTTGGTCCCCTCAGCCCTGCTCCTGTTTGTCACTGTGCTTGTAGTGCTCATAGGAACTTCCCATCTCTGACTCTTCAGGCAAGTTTGCTTGAAATTAGTCAATGTCTTTAAAAGCTCTGTGGGGGACTGACAGACAGATGATGGAAAGACAAATAGGCAGCTGGCAGGACTGCAGCACATCACTGTCTGAGAAAACCAGGCAAAAAAATGGGATGTGTGTCATCTGAAGGCTTTTCAGAGGAGGCTGAATGCAGGCAGCACTGGGTGAATAGAGATGGACCATGGCCCCAGGCTTCTCTCCCACAGGTGGTGTTCAAGAAGAGCTGGTGGAGAGGAGAGGAGGGGAGGGGAGAGAAGAACAAGAGTCAGACAGCCAGATACATTAGGAAATAAGAAAGGCTCTGAAAAATACAAAGAAATTGCAGCCTCACTTGAGAAAAAGTTACGGGATCTCCAGGGCAGAGCACAGGCTGGAGCAAACCTGGACAAGGAGAAAAGAGATTTTCTGTGGCCCCTTAGTCCTACGGACTGAGAAGCCAAAGTGGAATGGCACAGAGAGAGAGGGTCACCGCGGAGGACCTGACACCAGCATTAATTCCCTCTCTAATGTGAGAAGTAGTTCTGAGCTCCCTTGCAAGCCACATGTGTTGTCATAAATATATCTACTTAGCGGCCAACATAAAAATGAACAGGAGTCCTTGATCCAGGCCCAGCAAGGACAGGGTTTTTTTTCCCTCCAACTGAAACAGGACAAACAATAAAATCAGAAAAATGTTTTGACTCTCTTTGAAACATTTTGACTGCCACTGAAGAAACTCCCATGGGTGCCTGGACATTATTTACTATTGAAAATGGCTTTTGTGCCTTTGTAGGTGGAATTCTCACAGGCAGGTGCCGTCTCAAAACAAAAGTGGGAAGGTTTTGCTTTGGAGATTTTTGAACCATTTTTTTCTTTTTTTTTTCTTTTGTCAACTACCAAATGAAACATTTTGTTTAAAAAATGCCTAAACAAAATATTTTGACATTTTCAAAATGTTCTCCTGTTCCTTTTAGGCAAAACATGTTGCTATATTCAAAGCAAATTCACAGATCTCTTCAGCCTTTCCAAAACACCCTGGGCTTGCTGAATTCCATGCTAAGAGAGATGCGTGTGTAGCCATATAGGTTGAGTGAAGGGCAGGGAGGATGGAGGGAATCAAGATGGGGTTTGAGGAGTCAGAGAAGGAAAAATGAGGGGGGCAGCAGCTTGTAGGGTGCCAGGAGGATGGTGAGAAGGAGGTGGGAAGAAGCTGGGAGAGGGTGAGGAGCTCCTGGCAGGGATGGAGAGGAAACAGCGAGCTGAGCAGCTTCACAGACGTGGGTGGTGGAGCTCATGAAGTAGCACAGAGGGAGTATCATGGATGCTGGTGGGCAGAGAAGCCTGCTCAAAACAGGGCCAGACACAACTTTTCTGCCCATCACCTGTGGGATAGCTGCTGGGTGGAAGAGGAAGACCCATCCCTGCTGCCTACCATGCAGGCACTTGGATGTGCACCCCAGGCTGTGTGCCCCTTTCTCCTGACACATCAAAACTATTGGTGGTGAGCTCTGCTCACAGCTTTCCCCTGTGGAGAAGATGGGAGAAAAATAAAATAACCACATCTGAGAGGCTCTCGTTACGCTGCTTACCGGCAGCCGTGCCCTGCTGCCACACACTACACCAGCACAGAAACTGTGTCAGCAGCAGCGAGCTGTGCTGGGATGGGGACCTGCCCACCAGCACTGTTGAAAGCTGCTCCCCACCCCTACATCCTGAAGCTTGTCCAGGGTGGATGGGTCTCTGCCCACCCCACATGGAGGGATGGGGCTCTGTTCATTCGCCGGGAGGCAGACCCTGCTGCATGTCTCCACCTCTCCAGGCTGACCATGGCTCTGGGGCTGGATGAAAGCTTTCTGCAGATGGCCTCTCCACTGCTCAGGACTAGCAGAGGTCCTGAGCTGTGGGGTTACTGGTGTGGGGTTCTGGCTAACCCTGTGAGCCAAGTGAGGAGGCAAACTGCAGCCTGAATTCAAGGGAGAGGCAGCTGCAGAGCATCTACCTTTTGGGTCCCATCCAAACCTGTTTCCATGGCAAAGAAAGAGGCACGGTACATACTATCGGCACCATCAGCGATGGGGCAACGTCTCTTTTTGCCTAGATTTCCTGTTATTTTACCAGAGTTACAAGTGGATTCATAGGTGATTCATGGGGTTCATGACCTTCTCAGATCCTACATTATTGGGGACGCTGTGGGTGGCTGCTATAATTAGTGACTAATTTCTTGAATTCAGCAGCACAAGCATCACATCACCCTGCCAAAGCAGGTCCCAGTTGGCTCTGCGCAGATCACAGTGGCCAGAGGAAACGCTGTGTCTTTCACATCCCACCATGAGTGTCTCTGGTTTGTAGCATGGCTGTAAGGATACATGATGGGAGGGTGTTATGAGGCTGCAGGTCCCCTGAAAAGCCCATGTCCAAACTCATTACAGTCTTTCCAAGCTCTACTCCCATCATAGCTGGAGCTGTCCTGTCCTCACACATCAATGACCACCTACACATGGCCAACATGACGGAGAAATCCCTGTGTCTGCAATGGCATGAAAAAGAGGATGCTGAGAGGAAGGAAAAAAAAGGAGTTTAAGGGAGACTATTGGGAGATAGGGCTTGTTTGATGTTTTCAACATCACCAGTAGAAGATTATTTGGAAGCCCAGAATTTGGGCCTGACATCATCCCAGGATGGCCAAGATGGCCCAGTCAGACAGTAGCAAAGAAAAGATTTGGAGAAATCTGGTGAAATGTCTCAGGGTGAAGACATTACTATCTCTCAAAGCATGAGGAAAGCTCCCTGTTGGCCAGGCTAGACAAAGGTTCTGTAGAAAGCTCTTAGCCTTCCTCTGATACTGATCATGAGCCAAGAGATGACCAGGTGGATCATTTCCAAAGCTTTAAAGGGACCCAAATTTCAAAAGAAAAACAAAGCAGGCCTCTAGCCTCCACCACTTCTCTGGGACTATCTGGCACCACTGGTGTCTTTCATGTAACCCAATATGGTGTGGGGTCTTCTTGGGAGGACTCAGCAGCTCTCTATCTTGACCATGACATTACAAGACCAGTTTCCCAAGAAGAAGTTCTGGCCCAACAGTTTTTCTTCACACCAACAGCACAAAGCTGCACAGATGGAGGATTTCAAGGGGAAATTATTTAGATCTGAGATTATCAGGTATACTTCGACGTCAGCTGAGCTTATGGGCTTAATGCAGAATGATGAGTCACCCATCCAAATATGTATTATTTTCCCTGAAGGCACTGCCCTGTGAAATTTATTTCCCTCTGCAGGGTCTTGTAAATCATTTGTAACAAATAATCCACAGAATTGCTAGCCCCACATGTTCCAAAACCTGGAGTCATGTGTCAGAAGATTGGCCTAAAAGTCATGACATGTTTCCCTTGACTCCCATACCTGGATGTCTCAAACATGAGCAGCACACTGCTTATTCACTTCTCCTGTTCTCGCAGTGCTGGAGAACATGACTTGCCCCAAAGCATCTACTATCCAAACCCAGGCATCAAATCACTTCTGCCACCAGTGCCCAGTGTGGAGCTGCTTGTTGGATTTGATATTACCCTCCCCTCATGGGGAACCGAGCACAGATGCCCATGCTCTCTGGCATCTCTCTTTTGCTGACTCTTTCCAATCAGCAGCGGAGATGTCGGGGTTTATCCAGGACAGCCTGTGTTGCCTCCTTGGCTTATGTCATCTTTTGAGGCTCTGTGGGATGATTTTGGCAATGAATCCCAAGTGTGGCTGAAGCCAGGCCAGCAGACAGCCACCTTGCTGGGGGTCTTGTATATTCCCTGCCTGAGGACAGTCCTGATTCATTGTTTCTCTACCACTCTCTGCAATGCTCCCTCTCACCCCAAGCTTGGTGCCTCCCCCAGCTTCCTTTCTGGTCAGCCCTTCTTGGTGGCCTTTTCAGCCATGCTTCACAGCAGAGGCATCTATAGTCCTTCCTGGGAGACAACCATGAAAAAGCGTGACGGCCAGAAGATGGGAGACTGGACTGACAACTGCCACAAGTGCCAACTCCACAGCCAGCCCATGCTTTTGGGGCATCAACATCCACCTCTCCTGGAAACAAAGAGAAATGAAAAAACAGTCAGAGAGAGAAACAAAAAAAAGAGTCAAGAAGAATCTCCATTCTTTAATGGACAAGAGGGGGAACATTGTCACCAAGGATGAGGAAAAGGCTGAGGTACTTAATGACGCCTTTGCCTCAGTCTTTAATAGCCAGAGCAGTTATCCTCAGGGTATTCAGCCCCCTGAGCTTGAAGACAGGGATGAAGACCAGAATAATCCCTGTACTCGGCACTCGTGAGACCGCACCTTGAGTACTGCGTCCAGTTTTGGGCACCACAGTACAAGAAGGACATTGAGTGCTGGAGCAGGTCCAGAGAAGGGCAATGAAGTTGATGAGAGGTCTGGAAAGCATGCCTTATGAAGAGCTGCTGAGGGAACTGGGATTGTTTAGTCTAGAGAAGAGGAGACTGAGAGGAGACCTTATTGCTCTCTACAACTACCTAAAAGGAGGTTGTAGCAAGGTTGGTGTTGGTCTCTTCTCCCAAACTACTAATGATAAGAAGAGAGGAAATGGGCTCAAGTTGTGTCAGGGGAGGTTTAGATTAGATATTAGGAAGAAGTTCTTTACAGAAAGAGTGGTTAGCCATTGGAACAGACTGCCCAGGGAAGTGATGCAGTCATCATCCCTGAAGGTGTTCGAAAAATGGGTAGATGTGGTGCTTTGAGACATGGTCTAAGGGTTAGGGAGACATTTGACTAAGATTGGAATAGATGATCTTAGAGGTCTTTTCCAGCCTAAATGATTCTATGATTCTACGAATGCTGGTGGAGGAGAACCTTGTCAGCAGCTCTCTCTAGAGCAAGATGAGCTGCAGCAATGGTTGTGACAGGAGGTGTCAGGGGAAGTGGCTCACAGTAGGATGAGGGCTCTTTGCAATCAGCCTCAGGGCCTGAGGGCTCAGGAGCTTTCTGAAATCATATAACGGTTTGGGTTGGAAGGGACCTTAAAGACCATCTAGTACAAACCCCCTGCCATGGGCAGGGACACCTTCCATAAAAGCCCCATCCAACCGAGCCTTGAACACATCCACAAAGGGAGCATCCATAACTTACTTGGGCAACCTGTTTCAGCATCTCACCACTCTCATAGTAAAGTACTTCTTCCTAATTTCTAATCTAAATCTCCTCTCTTCCAGTTTGAAGCCATTACACCTCATCCTATCCCTACAAGCATTGTAAAAAGTCCCTCCCCAGCTTTCTTATAGACCCCTCTTAAGTACTGAAAGGCCACAAAGTCTCCTTGGAGCCTTCTATTCTCCAAGTTGAACAACCCCAACTCTCTCAGCCTGGCCTCCTAGAAGAGCTGTTCCAGCCCTCTGTCTTCATGGTCCTCCTCTGAACCTGCTCCAACATGTTCATGTCCTTCTTATGTTGGGGGCTCCAGAGATATATCTCCAGAAATACCAGAGATCATGGTCGCTGTGACGGCAAATTTCCACCCTTTCAGTGGACATTACCGGGGAATAATTTGTGCTGAGCAAAGGCTGCGGCAGTTTGCTGCCCCTATCTGATCATCCCCTGCGATAGATGCCCAGCCCTATCTGATCTAGCAGTTATTGAAAACTCAGCTGAGAGTGACTGGGATCATTTGTCAGGGTTTTCATCTTGCTCTTTAACCATGGTGAAAATTGAAGAGCCAACTGTGGAACAGGAGAAAGCTCCGTACTTTCACTATGATACTTTCTGGTAATGAGATATTTATTAATGTTCATTTCTTCTTAAAGGAAACAAGCCAAACCCAATCCCTTATCTCTCCTCGGTGTTTAAGTTATGAGTAACACAGGAAGCTATTAGGCCATGAGACAGCAAATACACCCTGCTTGGGAGCCTGTGGGTGTAGGAGATACAGCGATAAAACCAAGATAGATCAAATCACTCCCATCTACCTAGAGCTTTCCGCAGCTCTTGAAATGATGTAGGGATCTAAAGATGCTTTGTCTTTTTTATGAGAAAAGCAGCTGTGATTTAGCAGTTTAATCACTTTTGTCACAACAAAATGCAAAACAAAGCCCATCACCAGAGCAGGTTTTTTCAAAGCTGTGTTTTGTTTCCCATCAGTAAGGAATGCTTTTCACTTCTAACAGGGGGCTGAGATAGGCATGGACTAAATAAAGCCATTGCTTCTGCAGTGGCCAGGCTTCCCTCAGCTCTCTGAGGCTGCTGCCCCACTAAGGGCTTAGTCATGGTGTTCATGGCCAAAACCTGCTGTCTCTGGGTGCTCAGCAGGTCTTCGTAGGCAGCTGCGTGACTTGAGGGTGATTTAGGATGAGTCACATGACGAAGAGCTGCCTTAGCACCAGGCAGGACTTAGCTCCCAAGGTTTTGCCCGATGGTGGCTTCTGAATGACTTTGTCCAACATGCAGGACTCAAGCTACAGCTGCTTGCCGCTCTCTTGCCCTTGCAGCCAGTGCAGATGACCTCTGAGTCTGAATCTACTCCCACGCTCTGGACTTACAAACTCATCGCTGCTCTGCTCACGGCCCTGGGGTGCAAGGAGATGAGTTTCTTAAAAAGAACATGCAATGAGCTCATTATTTCCTTTGTCATGATAATCATGCTCATGTGATTTATTAGCAGGGCTGGAAACTTCACAGACCTCTGCTGAGGAAGCTGTGGGTCTCACCAAACCATGTCGGCACTGCTCCTACCCCAACCACAGCTCCCATAACCAAGTAATTTCCCAGCTGCTCAGCTCCAGCTCCTCACAAGCTTTAGGCTCTTTGTTGTAGACCCCTTCCAACACCACCTTCCTTGCTGCAGCTCAGCTCTCCTGCTCAGTACTCAGGAAAGGGCCATGGAGCACCCAGGGGAACCCACCTTCCAGCCTTGGCTGGTGTAGATGGTAGATGCAAAACTACTACCAACTCCTCCACTGAGTGTATGCTAAGTGAGACTTCTCCAGAGTTTTGTGGTACAGCCAATTGGGGCACATGTGCATAGGAAAAGCAAAACATCCCCACAGCAAAATGGCCATCGCTTCACAGGCTCCAAAGCCTTGCTAAGCCTTCCCAAAGAAAGGGCCACTAGTTCATTATGGTTTTGTAATGCGTCATTTTCTCCTATGCGTTAAAAATGGTGGTCAAAGGATCCAAAGCTTGCTTGCTGCTATCAGTCAAGACCAAAGGGCTTAAACAAGATCTGGAAGCTTTGTTTCCTCAGTAATCTTTTTGAAAACCCATTTTTTATTTCGTATTTGCTGGCTGTGATGTATGGCTGCATTTCCTGTTGTCAGGCTGTGGCAGTGTAGAAAAAGCTCCTGCTGTGCTGGTTGCTTGATCTGTGTCCAGCAAGACTCAAGACAAAGACTGGAAGGGGAAAAATCTTGACACGGCGCTTGAAAAAAAGTTACCCTCTGCCACTTTTCCTTGGTGAGCAATGACGGTTTCCTACTTGGGCACTGGCTGGGTTGGTCAGTGGTCCCCAAATCACTTAGGCAGAGGCATTGCATGGTCCTTCTTATGGAGATAGGCATCCACAGGTTCTGCTCCAGCACCCCATCCAGCCATGGCCAGGAGACCTGTGAAGGTATAGTGCCCCCATGTCCTACATTAGCTGTGCATCTGTCCCTGCCTCTGAGGTGGGGAAGGGGAGGCTGCTAAAAAACACAGGCAAGTGCCAGGGAGCTCTCCTTGACATTGCAAGGCAGAGGAAAGTGCTCCTACTACATCCAGCTTCTCTCAGTGGCAGCTGAGTGACCTGCTTGTGGTTACGAGTGGCAGCCCATAGAAACCCAAAGGAAATCCCACCCTTTGGTACCAAATGAGAATTTCCTAATTACTCTGTTCTGGAGTATCTGGCAACATTACTCTATTTAGCAAATGTGGATTTGTCAGAATGGGAATTTTTCCTTGCAGTGTGCTAGGTTTTCTGAAATTTGGGTTGAAAAAGGTCTAGGAAGAACAGCTGGTTAAAATCCGAGATGAAACAAAATCACCAGTGCTTAGAGGCTCTCTGTAAGAAGGCTGATGACAAAGTTTGAGCTGGCTGCTCCAGTAAAGGAGCACTTACCCTCTCTAGATACTCAAATGAAGAGTGGGAAGACAGGAAGACCTTCACCACAGCATGGGCTGGACAGGAGCAAGCCTCCCAGGGAACATGGGGAAGGACCATGCCAGCACCATCTCCTCCCAGGTAGGTCTGGAAGGAGGCAGGAGACAGCACAGGTGTGAAGGGAAGAGCTGTAGCTGCAGCACTGGTGCTGTCCTGGCCTGGCCACTGGCCATGCCGAGGGCTGGAAGGGCCAAGTCTCATTTCCCATGAGAAATGGCAGAAAGCCACGTTTCCACCACAGAACATAGCGGGAACATGTTTGCAGTCACAAACAGCACTGCAGAGTGGAGTAACCGCTCCTCACCCACCTCTCGCAGTACGCAGCATGGAGCACAAGCACCTCTGATCTCTATCGCTGCACTGCTTCATTTCCCGATGCCGCGCTGCGATGATAGCAGTTACGAGATGAGCTGGCCGGTTCACCGCCACGGCACCCATGGCAGCATGGCTTGGAAGCCACAGGGTGCTCCTGGGGCAAGCTGGGTGGTTTCGGTGACACCAGCAGACCCTCAAAAAGTCATGACTCCAGCTGCTGTGGGATCTCCAGCCCCACGGACGTGATGGGACCCCAAGCTGGGCTGCTGCACCACTTGGCTGGTGCTCCCTGCCTGCAATGCTGCTCCAAAGTCTCAAGGAGAGCCAAGTACTGCACATGGCTGTGCCTGGAGAAGCATCAGGTCCTGGGGGTGTGATGTACCCTGGATTTCTACCGCTTTAGTCAAGCCCCAGAAGCTCCCAGGAGATATGCTTGGTTTCGTAAAATGTCAGCCTGAAGCCAGGTGATTCTATTAAAAATCTCAGCTTTCAGTAAGAAAAATGTTATGTTTCTAACACTGAAGGTAGCAAGAGGAAGTCTGGAAAGGTCTTTGACCCTCTAAGACTCTGAAACAAGGAGGCAAACAGGAGGAGCTGAAAAGTTTTTAAATCTCCTAATTTTGCAGCCCATGTCCTAATTGCAGAGTCCTGCTGAGTCCTCAGGGATCATTTGTCACCATACAGGGATCATTTATCATCTGCCATATGGACTACTGAGGCCTCTTGCAGAACACAGTTTGAGCTTCCCTTGACTGTAGGTTGAAAGATCCCCCTCTAATCTGCAAAAGATGTGTTTTTAATTGGAATGGGACTTTTTTTCAGAGAGCAGGGGGAAGTTTCAGAATTTCAGAAAGCTCATATTTTCCCCTTCCAGCTATGAAAACAGCTCTTTCACCTGTATACATGTATACAAATTCAGAAAGCATGTGTTGGTATAATGCATTACCCACAAAGACTTGTTAGATTAAAATCTAGATAAGCTTAGTCATCCAAATTTTAACTACATTTTACTGGATTCATTATATTCTTTGAGTGAATGATATAAGAAGAAGTTCTTCAAAATGCCTTTAAATCACCCGTGCACAGTTTAGTGCAGTTCACTCATTTCTAATGTTAAGCTTCACAGAGTTTTGTTACACCACAAAAAAAAAGCAAGAAAGGGGAAAAGACAGGAAATGAGCCACAACAACTAAGTCTCACAATGAGCAAAATTCAACTCAGATCTGTTGGCAGAATCCTATCAAACCTGGTTCCAATATTGCAGGGTATTTTTGTGGTAGGGTGGTACCTTGTTGTCGTTATCTGCTTGTTGATACACATCCAATTTTTGACAACTCACAACTGAGAACTTGAGATGCACAAGCCACAACACTAACACATTTGGCACTGAAAAGCAGATGTGACACAGGCTGAAATGGGAACTCATGAAGGCAACATCCAAGCAGTTATAAATGCACAGCACTCTCAAAATGCTGTAGGAAGGGTGCAAGTGAAAGTCCTGTGTGCCCACTGACTGTGGCATCCTCTACCTGCTCTGAGCTGAACCATGCCATGATGGACGAAGTGGCTCTGGGGGGCCCCTTTGTACCATTGCTGGCTTCTTCACCAGCAAACAAAACACTTGGGTTCACCAAGGACAAGAAGCTCAGAAGCAGGTGGTGGTTTTGTCCTCTGCTCAATCACTCCCACCGTGGAGCTCAGGAAATCTCCTGCCATGATGACATCAATGGGAACCTGCTTCCATTTTGGCAGAGCTAGAAGTTCATTGCAGGGAGTTTTGCACTGCCAGGCTGTCACCTTCCCATCTAGAAGCCTGTTCTTTCAGAGTCCCGTGCCACTGTGTCACCTCACTGCTTCAAAGGAGCTTCACAGCCGGAGCAGTGAAGAATGCCCAAATATACACATTTTGTCCAACATGAAAGCAGAGCCAGCACTTGTCTTCAAGGCTCTCTAGCAGGCTCTAAAGACATTAACAGTGGAGAAATAAAGATAATCTTGAAATAAGAGAGCAGGAGCCCTCCAGCCCACTGACTTCTGAGGATTCAGAGAGCAGCAGCAGCACAACTGCCAGGAAAACAGTCCTCTCGTGACACAGGCACTACTCGACCACTCATAATAATTATTAATAAAAAATACACACAGATTTATTTTAAAATAATTTCCGTGTTGGCAGCTTTGCCAGCTGTGCCAGCAGCACAATCATGTGAGGCATTTCCCTGGGAAAAGAGGAGATCAAAGCATCACAAGGGCCCAGCAAAAGCAGTAGCCCTCCCAGAGACTTCCATAGTCTCAGGGCTCCAGGAGCTACCTTGAGGGGCTGACAGCAGAGGGACACAGGGAGCAATGGGGTGGTTGTCTAAGCCCAGTTTGGATAGCAAGAAGTTTTCCCAAGTGCTGATATAGGGACTACCATGGGGCCTACAAAAAGGCTGGGGAGGGACTTTTTATGAGGGGTTGTAGTGGTAGGATGAGGGGTAATGGCTTGTAGGTAGATTTAGATTAGATGTAAGGAAGAAGTACTTCACTCTGAGGGTGGTGAGACACTGGCACAGGTTGCCCAGTAGAGTTGTGAATGCTTCATCATTTGATGTGTTCAAGACCAGGTTGGATGGGGCTTTGAGCAACCTGCTGTAGTGGGAGCTGTCCTTGCTCATGGCAGGGGAAGTGGAACTAGATATCTTTAAGGTCCCTTCTAACCTGAACCACTCTATGACTCCAGTGAGAAGCTCCATGTCCTTTCTTGACAGAAAGGAACAGCAGAACAGACATGAAGCTGAGAAATTAAAGAAGACATTAAGATCCAGCTGGACAGCCCCATCACTGGAGAGGTCGAGAGCAGCAGCAGACAAAAAAGCATGACATCCCTTCCCAACACAGATGAATGTCTATGATGCTGTCATGGTAGCAGGGCTGTGTCTCACAGCACTGTCCAGAGGGGCAGGAGCTCTCTGGGGACACAGAACAAGGACTCAGGGATGCAAAACTGACTTTTAAACTGTTTTGGTTGACCATGGAGGGAGCAGGTGGTTAGCCACCAAACCCTGCTCTGAAAATTCACTGCCAGTGAAAACATTCTTGATTTTTATCAATAATACAAAACTAACAACTCAAAACTGAAAGTACTGCTTTAAAAGCAAAGTTCTCATTCTTTCAGTTCTCTACAAACCACCAAATATTTGCCAGAGAGGTTTCAACACAAGTATCTTTGCCAGAGCCTTGCTTTCTGGCTGGCACCTCTGTCCAGGCTGCCAGGTGGCCAGTTTTGGGCTGGTTCTCCCCATCAAAAACTTGTCCATGGCTTTGCCAGGCAGCAAATGGGGACATCAAAATGCCCCTATGGTCCTGCTGGGAGCTGCATAGCCAAGGCCTTAGGGGAGTCCTTCAGGTGACAGCCTGTGGATGTAAAACAGTGCTCAGACGCTGCAGGGATGGGAGATGCTACCTCCTGCCAGCCTGCTCCCACCCCCTGTTCACCACCACTCCCCTGGGGCTGTCCTTCAGTCCCTGGGGGTGAATGGGAGCACCCTCCAGCTGGCATAGCACAGCCCTGCCCCACATCAAGCCTGGGAGAGCTGTCAGCCACAGCCCTTACTGGAAACCTTAGTGAAGTTTTGGGCACTGGGTTTCTTTCCTCCTTAAAGAGCCATTTCTTGAATCTCCAAGAACCTCAGCTTGCTTACAAACGTGTTGCAATTCCTGAGCCTTCTGGGTGGCACAGAGAAGTCAAGCAATGCAATGTGAGCAGGACCAGAAACGCTGAGGAAACCCACCCTGTACAAGTCCCTCTCCCTTTCCTGTCTGGGGCAGGAGCAATGGAGTAGACATGGATTGATGGCTGAATCTATGGATGGAGGATAGACACTGAAGTAAGCTGGGAAGCTGATCTGCTACCACAATGACCTGGAGCCATAAGGGCACCAAAAGGACCCCAGTCTGCTGCACACAACAGCTGGGAGTCAAGACGGGTGTCCCACTTCAAGACACAGAATCACAGTCACAGCGGGAGCCTGGTGGGTGGGATGAGGTGAGGCGAGGTGAGGCGAGGAGCCTGGTGAGAGGAGA
>VZZY01008084.1:542786-555432 GCA_013400335.1 Eurystomus gularis
CTTCCGATCTGGTGAGTGCGGAGCCGGGCGGGCCGGGGCCGGGGCCGGAGCGGGGCTGAGCGGGCTGTGTTTGTGCCTCAGGGAGCGGGTGCGCGCCATGTTCTACCACGCTTACGAGCACTACCTGGAGAGCGCCTTCCCCTACGACGAGCTGCGGCCGCTGACGTGCGACGGGCAGGACACCTGGGGCAGGTACAGACTGTCCCCGGGCCGTCCCCGCGGGGCCGGGGCATCCCGCTGCCGGGATCCCACCCCCCGCCTCCGCCGGGCCTCACCTCGCTTCTTTCCTCTCACAGCTTCTCCCTCACGCTGATCGATGCCCTGGACACCCTGCTAGTGAGTACGAGCTGCCCGCACCCCCGGGGCTGGCCCTGGGCGAGCCCGTGGCTGTGGCCTGGCCTTCAGCCCGCTCAAGGCCGCTGTCAGCCTCCTTCTTCACACCTGTTTTTTCTGCCGTGGTGATGGCAAGTCAGTTATTAATTAACCGAGGAGCTTTTGTGTTTCACTTCAGTCCTGGGAGGCAAGTGGTCAGAGCTCCCCTCCCCCAGCACCTTCCAACTCTGGAATAAAGATCTGAAGTCTGCAAAAAATGTTTTGAAATGAGATTTAAATGCCCATTGCTTTTTTAGTAATTTGTATTCAACAGTTTCACAAAATAGTAAAACAAAACTAGCTTGAGCCCCTAACACTGAATTGCACCTTTGTGTTCCCATGAACTCTTGTTCTCCATTGTCCTGCTCTCCCTGCAGATCTTGGGGAATGTTTCCGAGTTTCAACGAGTTGTCAACGTGCTTCAGGAAGGGGTGGATTTTGATATCGATGTCAATGCATCTGTCTTTGAAACGAACATTCGAGGTGAGGTGGGTTTTTCGGTGGTGTTTGTGCTGAGTTTCCTTCCTGCACGAGTCTCTGAACTGCACCCCACGGTCATGCGAGGTAGCAGTCAGGGTGAGTTTGTAATGCACTGTAATAGGACACGTAAACACGCACAGATGCCCCAAACAAATATCACTTCCTTTTTGCCTTAGCACTTCACCTTTTTTATTTCCTGCCTTGACACAAACAGTAGTAGACGTGGCAGTTTCAGTATTGCAAGGGCTAGGTTTTGAGGTTTGGAATAAACATCTTTTCCACTGAAACAGCACGAACAGGGTACTAATTTTTTATATACTGTTTTGGAGTAGAGATTATTAATTTCTTACTTTAGCATCCTGAAGTGAAACTTGTCTTTTTTTCTTGAAAATCACAAAGGTCTTTGGAGCCATGTACCTGGTTGAATGCAGAACTGCTTCAGTGCCATCCAGCTAAAAGGCATTGTCAGGGAACAAAGCTGTTATGGTTTTTTTTGTTTCTCCTGTCAAATATTGCTGAGCCATTTTTTGCAGCAGTGCAATTTCTCTTTGTTCCTGCTTGTTGCGTGACAGCAGACAAGGCTGTGAAAAGGGCTCATAACTCCCTGCCTTTGTCAGGTACACTGAAACTCTTGGCTCTGGCCTAGACATTTTTATCCAAGGAATTTAAGCATGTACGCAGTGTTACTTTACACAAACAAAGGATGAAGCTGCCTGGAAGAAATGAAGCAGAATTCCTCTCCTAGAGGTTCGTGTTCATTACACTGAGCTCTCTGATGGTCTGCAGGGCAGTGCAGGTGTAGTAGGGCAAGGAGGATCTGGTGCTTCTAAAATAACAGAAGAAGTATATCTGTGACCCATTGCAAGCAGGCAGGAAGAAACAAACCCCTCTTGTGGCAGCTTGATTTAGGCTGTTCGGGATGAGCCATCTCACTTTTCTTCCCCATAAACCCTGCATGATAATGAATACAACCAGCATCAGATTTCATTCCTCCCTGCATCCTTTAATGGGATTCTTACTGTGCACCTTCCAGTGGTGGGTGGTCTCCTCTCTGCTCACCTGCTATCTAAGAAAGCTGGTGTTGAAGTAGAAGTGGGCTGGCCGTGCTCTGGACCTCTCCTGAGGATGGCGGAGGAGGCAGCTCGCAAACTCCTGCCAGGTGAGAACTCGTCTGGTTTGTGTCATTGTGCTTGTGAGGTGACTGGTGTGTTTGATGGTGCCGCTGGATGTGTCCACTCACAGAACAGGCCTTGCATTCCCTGTGCTCAAGGCAAGTTTAGCGTGCGGGGAAAATGTGAAGTGCATGATACCAGTTGTAGATATGCGTGCCAAGGGTTGTATGCACTTAACACATCCGTTTGTTGCTTGTTGAGGGGAAATTAATGTAAATAATAAATAAAGGCTGGGAAACAGCAGCGCAGCTTTTGGAGACAAGAAGATAACAACCTTATCTACTCCTTTGTGGGCTGCTGCTGGGATGCATGCCCTGACTGCATGTTTCCTTGCGTGATGTGCACCCTGGGCTACCACAGAGGCATCGCAAGCTCAGGGTTGGCACTTTGCTGAGCAGTGTGTGCCGTTCCATTTTGATGACCTTGCTCGTGCTGTAAAATAAAGCAGGGACGCAGTCAGCTGCTCTGGGCAAGGCGGCAGAGATCTGCAGTACCTCCCCAAGTGTGTGTGGCTTGGGGTGCCCTCTCTGCCCCTCCCAGAATTTCATTCTACTTCTCATTTTAGTCTGTGTGGTCACTGCAGTGGCTTCAGTCCTGCTTCTTGGCTGCGTGCAGTGGAATGTGAGGCACATGTTTGCTCGACAGTCAGTCACACGTAACAGTGAACACTAATGTGCACCAAAGATGTTGTGTTTCAGCTTTTCAGACCCCAACAGGGATGCCATATGGAACAGTGAACTTGCTGCATGGAGTAAACCCCGGAGAGACCCCAGTTACCTGTACGGCTGGAATTGGTACATTTATAGTGGAATTTGCCACTTTAAGCCACCTTACTGGTGACCCAGTGTTTGAGGATGTTGCCAGGACGGCTTTGAAGGCACTGTGGAAGAACCGCTCAGATATTGGGCTGGTGAGTGAGGAATAGACTTTGAATTTGCTGGGCTGCATTTTGTATGGTTTTGTGAATGCAATTCTAAGTGTAACAAGCTTAAACAGAGAGGAGATAGAACTAGAGAAATCGCCCCAGTGCTAATAACCAGGCTGGAGCTGCGTGTTTGACATTGTTCCTGAACTCCTGCAGCATCCACATCTCTGCTTTAGCGGCACAGCCCAGCATTATGCCATTGTTCTGTTCCATAACAGATGTGCTCGGGAGAAAAATGCCTTCCACTGGGCATTGCGGTTGTAACAGCAGCTGTAACAGATGAAATAAAAGGTCTGTCTAATGTCTGGGGGACAGTGTGCTATGGCAGAGAATAAGAGCATGGCAAGTGCACCAAGATAGTACCAGCCTCTACAGCTTCAGTGTTTGAGGAATATCCAGAGCTAGAAATGGTATCTCTGTTCATTATCTCCTGTGTTATCTTTCTCCAGTTAATTTCTATAGCTGCTTTTTGAACCTCTGGGAGCTCCTTGTATGGCATATGTGAAGTGGAACAGATTTATTTACATGCTGTGTGAAGAATTGTTTCCTTTTATTTGCTTTGGGACCTGTTTTTTTTTGGTTTATATTTCTATTACTTGTTCAAGAAAGAAACTGAACAGCTGGCTTTTTTTAACCTTTGCTAAGCAAGTCATGATTGTATATTATATTCTCCATCGGCCAGCTCTTTCTACTCTGAAGAGTCCTAGGTTTCAAGGATCTGTGTAAACATGAGCATGGCAGCTCTGATGCCTTTGACGTTCTTGGCCTCCATCTCTTTATCTGTACCTCTTCATCCTCCTCTACTCGTTGGTAGGATGTGAATTAGGACTTGTTGAGATTGTGCATTTTTACGGTAGCAGAATGGTGTTTTGTTTTGGCCAGTGCGGTGTTTATATTAGAAGCATAAAATTCCAAAATTGTATTTTCTACAGTTTGTACTTCTCTGATACTGATGAATGTGTCTTATAATGGAGAAAATGCTAATTGGTGTTGACATTGTAAATCTGTGAAATGGACGGTCTGAAAAAAGCTCAAGGTTTTCTTGCGTAGTTGTGTTGTGGGGATTTTTTTTCTTTATAATTTAGTAGATTAGCTTTATTTTCACCTTAACTTCCTCTTTCCTCCTCCCCTCACTTCTTCCAGGTTGGTAACCACATTGATGTAATAACAGCCAAGTGGGTGGCCCAAGATGCTGGCATTGGGGCAGGGGTGGACTCCTACTTTGAGTACCTTGTTAAAGGAGCCATTCTCCTGCAGGACGAGGAGCTGATGTCCATGTTTCTAGGTGAGCAGTTTGTTTTCTGGGTGAAAGGTCCCAGGGATGCCCCCTTGACTGCACCTGTAAAAACTCTGCATGTGGGACTCTGGAAGAAGATGACAAATCTAATCAGGTACATTCAAGGTTGTTCCTGAAGTGTTTGTTGTAATACTTCTGAGCAGTCTGTGTTAATAAATAATGAGCAAAATGAGCATCCTGAGAAGTCATTAATTTGATGTGGCTCAAGGGGTTTCTCTCGTTCTTTAAAAATAATATTTTTATTTTCTTGCTGTTGTTGGATTACTTACCTATCTATGTTTCTTTATAGAATATAACAAAGCTATCAAAAATTACACAAAGTTTGATGACTGGTACCTCTGGGTTCAGATGTACAAAGGAACAGTGTCCATGCCTGTTTTCCAGTCCCTGGAGGCCTACTGGCCAGGCCTGCAGGTAAGAGCTGTCATACTGGTAGCATATGGGGATTTTGTTCATCTGTCTTGGATCAGTCTTTAATATAAAATTTACAAATATATCCCTAATCCTTGTTGGTTTCAAAGTTTGTTGTGATCTGCAGTGAAATCTACAATAGTCTGAGGCTGTAGAAGAGCAGATGTCAACTTTTAAAGTCTATAAACCAAGTCTCCTACAAAGCATTGTGGGAGGGCAGTTTTGTTGTAGCAACTCCACTAACAGTGGTCTCATAATCCAGATGGGAATGTAAGGGAAAATAAAATCCTACCTCTTTTTCCAGCACCTCATAAGTGTTCTACTTGTGTGAATACTTCCCCATTGAGATGTTTGCTTTCTCATCACTACTTAGGTTTGGTCTGGGACTTTGTTATCCCTGCTGAAGTATGCTAGATGCTGTCACTGACTAAAACAAATGTTGACTGGAGAAACCCAGCCTTCCTTTAACTAAAAATGAAAGAGACTTTGTATTATTAAGGTGTGTGGAATGTGATCCAACAGAAAAGCTGCACCTAACTCCTTAGTCCTACCTATTCTTAAGGCATCAAGCCTAAATATCACGCACACCATTTGGACTTGCTGAACAACCTGTCATTATCTGTTGCTTTGACTATAGGAGTGTTACTGCATCAATTCCTGTGCTGTTTCTTCTTCAGTCAGATCATAGAATCATGGACTAGTTTGGGTTAGAAGGGACCTTTCAAGCTCATCTAGTCCAACCCCCTGCAGTGAGCAGAGACATCTGCAACTACAGCAGGTCTCTCAGAGCCCCGTCCAACCTGACCTGGAATGTTTCCAGGGATGGGGCAATGACCACCTCTCTGGGCAACCTGGGCCAGGGTCTCACCACCCTCAGTGTCCAAAATTTCTTCATTGCATCTAGTCTAAATCTCCCTCTTTTAGTTTAAAACCATCACCCCTTGTCCTGTCACAACAGGTCCTGCTAAAAAGTCTGTCCCCATCTTTCTGACAGGCCCCTTTAAGTACTGAAAGGCCATAAGAAGGTCTCCCCAGAGCCTTCTCTTCTCCAGTCTGAACAAGTCCAGCTGTCTCAGCCTGGCCTTGTAGGAGAGTTATTCCATTTTGCTTTGCTAATTGTTTCCTCTCTCTCAGAGCCTAATTGGGGATGTAGATAATGCCATGCGAACCTTCCTCAACTATTACACTGTCTGGAAGCAGTTTGGTGGGCTGCCGGAGTTCTACAACATTCCCCAGGGCTACACAGTGGACAAGAGAGAAGGGTATCCACTCAGACCTGGTAAGCAGAAATAGAAGGGAGTGTGCAGTCCTGCTTTTGCTCTGCTGGTAGGATCAAATGTTGGTAACACCCGCCCTCTAAAAATTCTACCCGGTTTGGCTCTGATGTGGTTCCTGCCTGCATTTTACCAATGATTTCCACAGGCAAAGCTACACATTTTGCCTTCTGCCAGTAACAGAGGCAGGGCTGTTTTTTAAAGGAAGCAAACCATAGTGTCACTATGTGAACTGGGTTCACAATGTAGGATTTGACATGTTTACATGTGAGATTGTCCGATGTGGAATGTTTTAAAGTAACGCAAAATGTTCATGTGAGTGCTCGTGTCCTTTCAATTCAGGCAGAGAAAGTGAGTATGAGTAAAGCACTCCAGGTGTGCTGAGTTCCTGACAGAAGCTAATTCTAGTCACACTAGTAAAGCTCAACATGTCAGAGGAGTTATATATGATCTGTGATACGACAATGAAATTACGTCTTTTTGGGTTTTTTTCTGATTTTTTACAACTCTGACCAAAAAAACCCACAAAACTTGTATCCGGTTATTAGGTCAGTAAAACTTTGTAAACCTAAATAATTAATTTTCTTTTGGTCTGATTGTTCAGGTGACATCCACTTTGGACAATTTTACCAAAAATACTCATCAGCATTAACTTTCTAATGTATTTTAGCATCCAGAAAGACCTGTTTCTTTTTGGAAACACAGGGTATATGTTGCCTATATGGAGATTTCCGTAGTGCTTGTTTTCATGGTGTTTTAGATAACCCCATTTCAGAGGCTTGCAGTATTGTTTAAAAACTGTATCTTGGGGATTGAATTTCTTTTTTGTAATACTTCCTAGAAGCATCTTTTTTTTTTTTCTTCCTTTGACAAGTATGTTTCAAGCCTTTTCTCTTTTGCTCCCTTTCCACTCCCTGGATGTGAGGGGCACGTTATTTGCTCTTACTTGGGTTGCTGCAGTACAATTAGAAGGAGTTTCTTTGTAGCACATCCTCAGTAAAAGCAAGTCTCTGTGCCTTGTGCCAGAGGAAATACAAGGTGAGCCAAGCTGTTTACCTGACCTGAAAATAGGATTTTTAGATTAGTTCAAGGAACATCTCACCTCCTGAAGTGCTGGGGCTTGGCCTGTGGGCCCCGAGTTGCAGTTGACCTATGGATGAGTCACAACCTAGCAGAATGTTCTGTTCCCCAAGTGGTTTCAGGCCCCAGAGGCAGAACCTGGCCCACCTGTGTGAGGCCCCACCTTCTCCCAGGTGATTGTGGTTGGGGTGATGGGCGAGGCCAGAATTATCAGTCAGGAGCTGATCAGTTTGGAGAGAATTCATGTTGGGGCTACTTAGAGGCGCTTCCTGGTGGAGGCAGCTTGCTGAGCTCTCTCTTGGTGTTGTGTTCCCTGGTGGCTCTTGTGGTGGCTGATTTGAGATGGAGAAGAGCAAAAAGATGAAGAATATGTAAAAGATGAAGGTGTGCTGAGGGGATATTGCCGAGTTTGGCATTGGCCTGTGGAAGAAGAAAGCTAGCAGCACAAAATTAGCATGGTTGGCAGGATTGTTTGAAGAAGAAGAGAGCTAACAGCACACCTCCCTGTGTATGTGGTTTGGTATCTTCATGCTTGCAAATGTTTGGGGTTTTTTTTGCAGAGCTGATTGAGAGCGCAATGTATCTGTACCGTGCTACAAGAGACCCCATGCTTTTAGAACTGGGAAGAGATGCAGTGGAGTCAATAGAGAAAATCAGCAAGGTGGACTGTGGATTTGCAACTGTAAGTGTTAAATCAACTGCTGAGTCAGCTAAATAGCTGCTAAAAATCAGCTTTTAGAAAGCATTCTCATGGGTGATGTTTTGCCTTTGAGTCAAGTCATGACTTGGGTTGAAACACAACTTCATTTTCAAACAAACCCCTTTTATTTCTCTGTGAAGCCCATCTGGCAGCTGCTGGCCACATTTCTGGTAGTGGCTTCCCTCACAGCCTGAGCAGGTGGCCAGTTTTTGTCGTGGGCTGTTGCACCAGAACCCAAAACATGGGAAAGCATCAGGAGCTCCTACTGTATCTTGGTAGCTATTAGGTGTTCCCGCTCAGCAGGAAGACTCTTACACAGGCACTCTGCCTGCCAGATTGTGATTCTGCTTCTCCACTGTGCCTTCAGAACCTGATCTGATGCAAGAGAACTGCAGTGAGGGACTTCTCTAAAAATTAAAGATTTTGAATGTACTACCAAGGTTTATTTTACAAAAACCTTATAGATTTTGGGAATTAGGCCTTGTGATTTGGGAAGTAGGTAAAAGCCTTCTGATTTTTCTTAGTGGGGGAAATGATGGGAAGGTTGTTGACTCTTCTCCGTACCCAGAGAGGAAGGAAATTTCTCCTGATTGTTAGTTTCCTGTTCCTTAGCGCTAGGCTATGCTCATTCAAAACATCTGGAACCTTCTTGATGTATCTGCATACAGCTGTTTAAAATACAGGATGAATCGGGGTCATATTGTACTGTTTAACTGAAATGAATTGCAAGATATTTTTACTTTTCCCCCTAAGTTAATAACTTCCTGAATTCAATATAACTGTAACCCCCTGTATTTCTTCTCTTGTAGATCAAAGACTTGAGAGATCACAGACTGGATAATCGCATGGAATCCTTCTTCTTGGCTGAAACAGTAAAATACTTGTACCTGCTGTTTGACCAAGACAACTTCATTCACAATGATGGATCAGTCTTTGATGTGGTGATTACACCATACGGGGAATGTGTCTTGAATGCTGGAGGATATGTCTTCAACACTGAAGCTCATCCTATAGACCCTGCTGCACTGCACTGCTGTAGGAAGCGTAAGGAAGAGCAGTGGGAGGTGGAAGACTTGATGCAGGAATTTTACTCACGGAAGAAAACAAAGAAATTCACTTTAAAAAGAGCTTCTGACCATGGTGAAGGGGAAAGTGCAAAAGACCCTGAAGATTCCCCTTCAGAGAAAGGTGGTGAGAAGAGAAACTGTAAGAAGAGCTCACACTCCCTCCTGAGTTGCCCCAGTCAATCTTTTAACTCTAAACTTGCAGTACTGGGACAGGTCTTCCTAGATAACACCTGATTCTATGTTCACCATCCGTTTAAATTATTGAACTCGATTCAGACTCTGGAAATATATTTTTACAGTTTCATAATGGAAAGTGTCGTACCTCACAATGTGAATTGTATTATGAAGTGAAACAGCTTCCCATTAAATTCTACTCCTGCTTGTTCATAAAATGTGATTCAGAAATCAGCTGTTGATGCTGTAAAGTTGCAAATCTCAAACTGACTGGTTGCCTGAGTAGCAAACAGGTGTTGAGAAAGAAAACTCTACAGGTTAGAGGTACCTTCTTTATTTCATTGTGAGTTTGTTTTGAAGTTTTACATGCTTAGGCAGAGTCCACAGCACACGGTGTTGTATAAGAAGGAGCATAAGTGGTTCCCTGTAACAAGGGGAGAAGCAGGAATCACTCACTGCAGCTTCAGTTGTGAGCCTACCAGTCTCCTCTGTGACATGCTCCACCTTTTGGCTTTGGTCTCTTTATAAACATGTGGTTCCCCTGAGAGATTGGTGACCAATCAAGAAAATGTGTTGATTTTTGAGGTGGGGGCTGAGGTTTGTGGACCTAGTGTGACGGATGTGGGGTGAGGAGAGCAGTGGCCACAGAGAAAAATGCTCAGTTCCTCTGTGTGCAGAAGCAGTGTGGGTCGGTATCACCTGCCTGAAACCAGTTTAGGAAGTGTCCAGGTAATGGCATCTACAAACTGAGATGGAGCGTGGATTAGGAAGGGTTTGATTTGCCCTGCAGTGGGGCTTAAGTTCTTCTTGCATAATCTGACAGGCTTTTCCAGTGAAATTTCTCCATTTCCTCCCTCTTTTTAAACATCTCTTTGGGCGTCACTTGCATAACTCCACGTCAGCCACCTCAGGCAGTGAAGTCGGCCTCAGGGTGGACCAGCTGAGCCTTGTGTGTAGCGTGTGTATGGGTGGGGTGGAAGGAGGCTTGGTTCCTTGGAGACGCAGCTCTCCCTTGGTGCAGGAGACAGCTGGATGGATGTTTATCAGCTGCTCCTTGCGGCAGTCAGCTAGAGCTCTGTGTGACCCTCTGATGGAAACCAAACTGCGTTTCTGCCTTAACAGGTAAAAGGCTTGAAACATCTTAGTGTTCATCTGATTTGACAAATCCAAGCCTTTAAATGTGTTATTAGTGTCTTTAGGGTGTGTGCAGTGATCAGAAAGAGCTATCAGTAGTGTTACAAAGAGTTTTTCTTTCTAAAGGAAAAGGGGGGTTGGGAGGAGGTTGTAGAAAAGTGATTGGCTTTCTTCAAGCCTGCTGGAAGTTGAGGAATCTGGAGCAGCACAAACAAGCTGTAGTCATTTGAGTGGGTTAGAGAGGCAGGATTAATAAATTCCTGTAGCCAGTGAAATCCTTAAAGACAACTGGGTCACTGCCCAGCCTGGTGTAGGGTCACTTTGAGAAACTGTTGGTTTTGTCTCCATCTGTATTAGTGCTATAAAGTTACACTTGATCTGTGCTCCTGCCCTTCCGCGGGGAAACTGTTGCAGTTGTGAGTAAACTACAGTGAAAGATGAAGCTTAGGTCAGACACATACTGGAAGGGCCCTGTACAGGTCCTCCCGAGTCCGTCCTCCTTTCCTTTTCAGAGGCAGGACAGCTGCTGTGCCAGAAATGCTGCATTGGTGCAACTCTCACAGGGGAGGTTCTGAGAGAGGAGCACCCTAAAATTGAGGCATTGTTTGTCTAATCTGTAGAACAACAAAATGCAGGCCTTCCCTCAATGGCTTCACTCAGGTCTTCTCTCTCAGCATTGTCCCACCCATGAAGCGGAGAAAAGTGAAGGCTGTAGATTGCCAACACAGATCTCTGCTAACCACCAAAGTGTTAAGAGTTTAGTGCCCTCACCTAAGAGGCTCCAGTAGCAGAACCAAGTGGTAGTAGCGTTAGGAGGTGAGATCTTTCCTCAGCACAGTTGGAGCTGAAAGAACTCATCTATCCATAGCTACTGTTCTATTGTGAGTAATTAGATGGATCTTGATTAGTGCCACAGGATGGATGAGTCAGAATAACACAAGACAGCCTTAATTTTGGTTTGTTCCAGTATTTCAGAGAAACCACCATCTGAGTAAGACTTTCTTTTAACAAAAAAAACCTGTGATAGGATCTCTTAGAATTGTTAATAAGCCTTTTCTTTAACTGGAAAACTCTAGAACTCAGTGTAGCTGCTGGAGGGCAGAGTGTGCTTCAGCCTTAGCAGCATGTGGACAAGTTATGCCGTTTCACAGGCAACATGATGAGGGACAGCTCTTTAAGGGATGGTAGGATGAAATCATTGGTGGTTGGCTCTCCCACTAGAGATGAGATTCCATTCCCTGTATGTACAACACAAGAGGTTCTGCTGTTAGTAGGTAGTAATTTTGAATCTGTTGAGTTCTCACAAGTCAGCTGGGGAAAAAATTTAAGCTAAAACTTGTGGTCTTCTGCTGCTTCTCCTCCTCCCAGGGGCCTCACAATGAAGGACAACTGCGAGAAGCGATGGCAGGTCTATTTTGGCATGTTCCAGCTGGAGAGAGAGCTCCAGTCAAGCAATATGGCGAGCACTTGGTCATGTCAACAGAAAGTAGAGGAGTTTTGTCAGGAATCCCAAATGAGATGTGTGTGAAACAGATGGGTAGTGGCAGTTGTGGATGGCTTCCAGACAAGGCAGGTCAGCGCTCAAAAGGTCCCACCTACAGTGCGTACTCATGGTATCTGCCAAAGGCTGGAAGGAAACTTGGTGAAAGATAGCACAGAACCCAAATTTAGGATTTGCTGTTGATGTACTTGTGCAGGGATGGGTTTTTTCCTCCACTCTTAAGCAGCCTACAAAGCTCAAAACTTAAGGCAATATTTTCTGAGGTTATTTCAAAAGTAATTGTTTGGATTTATGGAAGGTCTGATAAGTATCGTGTGAGAGGCTATTTTGATGGAGCTAACAAAGGAGAAGATAGAGGAAAAAGTCCCAGACTTTTGCAAATTGTTGACAAATGGCAAAAAAATAGTCAAGTTGGACACTTGGGAGTGAATCCTTGACTGTCTTCCCAACTTAGTCAAGAACTTCCTCCAAAATGTCTGTCTTCCCAATGTGCTGTGTCTCCTTTGAATTGTTTAACTCTTGGAGGCATTTGCAGTGTTTTGCTTTGGTGTGGGTGACAGCACCCATCTCAGCAGTTTGCATTGAGTCCAGCTGTCCCCCTGTCTCTTGGAGCAGAGCGGCTTTGTTGTGACGGTCCGGCTGGTGGTCTGGGCTCTCCCTGAGATCACGAGTCTCTGTTTTGTGATATGGAGGTGCTGGAGCGTGTTCAGAGAAGGGCAGCACAGCTGGTGAAGGGTCTAGAGCACAACTCTGGTGAGGAGCGGCTGAGGGACCTGGGGTTGTTGAGCCTGGAGAAAAGGAGGCTCAGAGGAGACCTTCTCACTCTCAATTCCCTGAAAGGAGGTTGGAGTGAGGTGGGGGTTGGTCTTTTCTCCCAAGGAGCAAGCGACTGGACAAAAGGGAAACAGCCTCAAGTTGCACCAGGGGATGTTTAGGTTGGACATGAGGAACAATTTCTTCCCCACGAGGGCTGGCCCAGGCTGCCCAGGGCAGTGGTGGAGTCCCCATCCCTGGAGGCGTTTCCAAGCCGTGGAGATGTGGTGCTGAGGGACATGGGTT
>VZZY01008084.1:555840-566700 GCA_013400335.1 Eurystomus gularis
CTGGCAGAGGCCTGCAGCACCTCCTGCCCCGAGCTCACCACCACCACCACCCCCCCCGCCCGCCGCCGGCCTTGGGCAGGGCCTGCAGATCCGCCTTGGGAGCCCGGCCTGCGAGGCCCCGCTCCGTCCAGGGCTGGGAGCGGGCTTTTGCCGGCCTTCGCGGCCACTCGGCCGGGCTGTGCACCAGCTCAGGCCTGCCAGGCGTCTCCTGGCGCTCCGAGGCCGGGGACAGCCCGGCTGGCCTAGCGGGGCCTGCTGCCAGGTCTGCTTAGAGGCTGCATCTGGCGAAGTGGCCTCTCTCCACACGGACCCAGTGCTCACTGAGGCTCGCCGGCCTCCTCTGCCAGCCTGGCTTTGGCCCTGGTACTGGAGGGGCTGCCCTGCAGCCTCACGCTGTAGGAAAGAAAGATTTCTCTGGGCCTTCGTGCTTTTTTTTCCACCTTCCCATCCTCGGTCTTCCTGCAATAAGGCTGTGGAGCAGGGCAAGCATTTGCCATACTCTGAAAGAGCCGTCCTCCTTTGCTGCTTTGGTTGGTGATAGGGGTTGTGGCTTTCTCCTGCAAAGAAAGGAAGCTCTGCTTGGAACCGTAGCAATGCAGCATCAAAATTTAAGCATATTGGGTGGTATTAGGGCTCAGGAGACCTTTTAGCTCTGAAATGGGGTAGGCTTTATGCTGGTGGTTTTCCATGAAACTGTTCCAGGTCTATTTCAAATTTGTCATCTTTCCCAGTTGATGATGTTGGGAAATACTGAGAAACCAAACCAATTCATTAGCCTCGGCCTATGTCTCTCAGTGTGCTTACACTGGCTTTTTTAAGAAGCTGCTCACGCATAAAGGACTTTTCATTTCTTTTTATGAAGAATTGGCATTTATCTTACCGATTGAATATGAAATGGTGCAAAGACTTGGAAACTGAAGCATGGGATAAAGAACTTGCATTCGAGTGGTGATTTATGGAGCTTAAGTATCTTGAAAGAGTTAAATTGGAATAAAAAATGGCATTTCTCTTAAGTGGTTTTCACTAGTGCAGACAACAGTATTTTCCTTGATTAACAAGGATTCTGAGCATTTACTAAGAAAAGACTTATTAATGTCCATGCCTCATTCAGTAGCTGACATAGGTAAAGGAGCAGGAGGTGATTTTGAACAGCCCTTTTGTCCTTAATATGCTGCTTGCTCAGATACTAGTTTGGTTAAAATATAAAAACCAAATTATTTGCATGAATTTAAACCTGATGTTTTTGAAGGCAGTTGTTTCTGTGGGATTGTTTCAGGAGCATATTTCATGCAGCATGTAGACAGAGCAGGACATTGTCTTGCTAACTTGCCTGTCCACCTCCGTGCTCTTGCTTGCTTGTCTCCCCCCCCAGCCATAGCGATTTCAGTTAGCTAAACCCATAACGATGTAATCTGTTAGGATGGGACTCTGGGCTTTGGTTTGCTTGAGAAATGCAGTGGTACCATGCTTTAATTTGGGGCTTTTATGAATCGTTGGAATGGACTGCTGAGGCAAATGACCAGGCTTTTACAGTAATCGAGGAAATTTAGGCAAGTTATATCCTCCTTCTCATAATACCCAAGTTTGAGGGTTGGGGGTTTTTTTATTGCTGGGGTTTTGTTTGGTTTTTTTTGCTTTATAAATTTCAGTATTGCAGTGCTGCCCTGAAAGACTTAAAGCTTAGGCGCCTAGGGCTCCACTACTACATAAATGCTGTAGGAATATATTTTTAAATCACTTAGACTAAGAAGGGGGGGGGGGGGGGGGGGAACAAACTCGCTGAATGATTTTGAACTTTGTAAATTATGTGTCTTTCTACTTTTACCTTGAAGCAGATTTTTGTTTGTAGATGATCTAAATATAAAACACTTTGATGTAACTTTTAAAGAAGTACGAGGCAGTTTTTGTTGCTTTTCTTTTTTAAGTTCTATTTTTATAGGAAAGTGTTTGCAGTTTTCCTGCAGTTGGCTCCTTGGTGGCAGTGTGGTAGCCCTTGCTTAAATTTCTCAACTCGTTTGCTTCTGAAAAGCTTGAGAGCGGGTCAGGTTTCCAAGCTGCTGTGTTAGGGTCTAGAAGAACAAGTTGGAAGAATGTCCTTCGAGCTTTTTCTTCCTGTTCTTTGCCAAGGAAGTTTTGGGTCATATGCTGCATGGGCTGTACTGCTGGTAGCCAGTGAGGAAGAGAAACCATTTCAAAGGTCTTAATTTGGAGAGATTGGGAAACACCATTCCTCGCTGTGGTGCCTGCTGTCTCAGTAGTGTTCTCCTGTAGCATTGTCATTGTATTTCAGCGTTTGATCTCAGGGAGACATTAGTACTTTGTGTGGGCAGCAGTGGCATTTATTCTTAAATGAAGCTTTATGTACTATTTTTAGGTGATCTCAAGATCCATTTTTGCATGAGAAAAGCAAGGACTTATCTCTGAATTGATAAGGATAATCGTTGACAGGCCTACATCTGAAAGTTCATCAGTCTAGGCTTTCAGGAACATAATAATTTTTTTAACAGTGACAGCCACCTGAATATCTGGTAGTTTTGAGGCCAGCTGAGGCTCTGAAATCTGGATCCTTTTGTGTTCTTGCTGTACTCGCTACCAGGAGCCACAGCCTTCTTGCCAGTTGGTCTCTTTGCTTTATTATTAATAAGAAGAAGGTTGATGGATAAAGCAGATTTCTGTAGATATTGCCATTGGCCGTTCATATATCCTTTTTAGCCCTATTGCTAGATCAGCTGCTGCCCTGGATGCAAGCCTCGATCACTGGAATCAGATTGCATAACCTTGGATCAAGGTTTGCCCTAGCACTGAGCACAGAGCAGGTGAAAGGGGCTTTTCAGGTACTTGTAAGCTGGAAGCAGACCAGCTTCCCAGAAGTGACACACATTTTCGAAGGAGGAGAAATCTTGCTTGTGAACTGGCTGCTCTGTTGTCTCTCTCCTGGGCACAGGCAGTGTAAATAAGACCTGACAAGGATTTTGCTGTGATTCCTTGAAGGCAAAGGAACGTTTTGGCTTAGCTGGTCAAGCTCAGATCCCCTCAGCAAGAGGGCACATGCTGCATCTGCTGCAAGCCAACTGTGAAAAGCATGTCAATAACATGAAACTAGAAGATAACTTCGGTGCAACTACATGAATCCCTGCAGACAGAGCAGTATAATAATGGACTAACCAGTGATTTGTTGGCAAACTAGCACGATTCCGGTGCAGTCCCAAGAGCAGATTGTCAGCGCTGGTCTCACTCTCGCAGGATTGCCAAGGCTTAGGTGAAACAGAGTGGAAAAAAGGAGTCCATTTTTCCAGTGGTATTTCATGATCCTGCTATCCCTAGGAATAGATGCTTCCCTTAGCAGGACAGTCCATATCCACTCTGGAAAAAAATCTCTGTGGAAGGAAAACATTTTCTGTCTCAGACATCCAGATTTCCAGCTCCTACCACTACAAGTTACCAGCAGTCTGTAATAGTTTCCTGACTCTGAGAAAATATTTTGGTTTCTAATCCCATTTTGTTTCCTCCTTACAACCCCACCAACAAAAAAAACGTTCACGTGAATGTAATCCACTTTAGTAGCTCTAATTGTATGGGTCTTAGTGGGCTTATACGTCTTCAGTGGAGGACAGCTAGCGAGTGCTGGAAGGGCTGGATATGCTTTTTATATAACAGGGACCAGAGCTCTGTCATACACAAGAAATACTCCAAAGTGGTAGTGCTAGACTAAAGATGAGTGTGAAGAAGGCTTGTAGATATAATAATCCTTGCCCCTCTGCTTTTTCCTACGTATCCCTACAGGTTTTGATTTCTTTCAGAATGAATTAAAGAAAAAACTTAGGCAGCTTCAAGGGAAAAAGTAGTCACTGAGAAGTTAATGTAATTTTACGTATTAGTTGATTTTTCTCTGACAGTAAGATCGTCAAAACAAACATTAGTAGCTATTATTATTTCTTGGCAGTGCTGGATTTACAGTTGGACTTGATGATCTTAAAGGTGTTTTCCAACCTAAATGATTCTATGATTCAATGGTTATTACTGTCTGGTAGATTCTGTAGTGATTTTGAAGAGCTGCTGGTTTCAAAGGTCTGTGTTGGAGGAGTTGTGCTCTTGGAAACGCTGTTGAGTTTTAAGATTTGTAAGACTTGTTCCTTGTCTTGGTGGACTAGATCTTCTTCCAGTGATGGTGAGTAGAGCAGGAGTTTGGGAGTTGTGGGGATGGTTAGACCTGGCTAGAAGCAATTACAGGTTTTATCGTAGGACAGCCATCATGTCCCTGGGTTCGTGCCTGGCTTTGGGGTTGCAGGAGAAAGGACGGTGGGCTCCATCGAGGGTTGTGGAGGATGGAGAAATGGTAGTTAACAGGAAACTTGGTCTGTTCTTTGAAGAAAGTGGGAGCTGGAGAGAGGCTGGAAGTATGTTGTCTTACATAGACTTCTCCAAGTTGAATATCACCAGTGGAGTGTTTTTGAGTAAAATTTTGGGTGCTCTGACATGTTCTTGACCAGAGCAATGTGCAAAAGACCCAGCTGGTGACCAGCTGCATTGTCTGCTGCTTCACTTTGATCTGCAGGGTTGCTGATCACACCTTCTCTCTTGGACCACCTTCCAGATCTGCTGGGAAGGCCGGAAGTTGTGTCTCTGTACTCTGCTGTTGTGTTAAAATGAAAACTTGATTGTCATGTATTGTAGGCTTTTTAGTGAAAAGTTATGTGAGGAAAGAGCTTGGCCAGAGTGATGTGAGTTTGTCAGCGACTGGAAAGGAAAATGTACTAAAGAGCTGAGATGACAGGGCACTCCCCAAAATACTGAATAATTACTCTCCTGGCAGCCTGTCAGAGATGACTTCTGGAGTTATTACTGCTCAGAAGAAAATGAAATATTTAATTGCATAAATATTAGTTTCCTGTTTTATAAAGGTATGACCTAAAAGGTTTGAAGGAAAGGATATGGAAAGGCTTCAATTTTATTAAAAGTATGCAGAGACCATCTGTTTCTTGAGATAGATAATCTTGTGCCTCTTTCCTTTTTAACTTTAGGAACATTGGGATATATGCTTCAGAAGTGGTCATGGAAAATACTGAGGATGGAAATTCAGATTGTTTGTTTATTTTTTAAAGCACTTCCAATCTTCCCTCAATGCATAATTGCAACAAAAAAAAATGAATTAAGAAAATTTACTACTGATGTGTCATAGCTATAAGGTCTATCACAGCATGATCCTTTAGTGCTTTTTGAAAGATCACAGAAAACACCCTCCAGTAGTGGTTTTTCAGCAAGACAATGAAATGTTGGAAGGGTAAAATATGAAATAGAGACACAAATTTATAAGAGAACTGTTACCCCTACTCTGGAGAGCCAAGGGGAGGATTAGCTCATGGTATTGGTGCTGCTGTCACGTGCTCGTGGGTCTTCAGGTCGCCAGCAACTGTGGGAAGACACAGAGGCATGTTCCTGACCACAGCTTATAACAGTGGTGTAAAGACAGGGTCGGGAAAATAAGAGGTTTGCTTTGTAGGGCAATGAAAATTGTCCTAAGGCAGGAACTCCAATGGAGAGGAACACCCTCATGGAAGGGGAAGGTATTTTAAAGCTGTCATAACTACAAGTGATCTCAGGCCAGTAACAGATGTTTTAGTGATGCTTGTAACACGGTTGTGGGCACAGGCACTGAGCAGCCTGGAGGATGAGTCGCTGCTCTTGGAGGGATGTCTGTGCCTGGACAATGGCAGTGGGTGGGCCATCAGTAGCAGAAACTATAGCAAAGTGGAAGGGAAGAGAGGGAAGGGGAGCTAAACTGGCCAAGGAATGGATTTAGGTAAATAATGATGCAGAACTTAATAAAACCTGATGAAAAGTTAGATATTACTCATAATTATTTGTTGACCATGATGCTGGGGCATTTTAAAAGGATTTATAACACAGGAGGATTAGAAAAAAACTGAAAAGAAATATTTAGGTTTGTATGTAGTGTCTTTGTTCAACCCTTTGTATACTTTCAAGAAAAAAATATGCACAAAAGTTATTTAAAGTCTGTAATAGCAAAGTGTTGCTATGGTAGTTAGCAGTCTTTGGAGTAATCTCCTGGGAAATGCTGAGCTCCAGCCCTCTGGGAGACTTTGAAGAGAAAAGCACTCAGCGTGCTCTCACCTCGCAGTCATGGATGGGCTTGGTGACACATCTTTAACTCTGGTGGCACATTTTTAACTCTGTATTTAAATCGTCTTGAAAGCCTTTGAGCAAGTTCCTTCCAGCGGCATCATGCTGCCATGGCTCGAGCAGCCTGGCTGCAGGAGGAGGAGATGGCTGGTGAGCAGCACTCGGAAAACTGCTGGTGTAAAGCTGGCATCCGACACACTGCTTTGGACTGTGACATCGTTTGAGAGCTCTGTGCCTGGCTTGAACTGGTGCATGCCACCTTATTCAGAGGCCTGCCTGGGATAGAACCACTTCTGGAGAGCTGCATGGCGCTGTCCCCTGGGCTTCTCTGTGATTCAGAGCTTGGATGTGTTACAGCAAGCTTCTGAGAAATGACTGTCTGGAGTCCTAGTGTTTGTACCGGTCTGGTTTGCTGCACCTGGCTGGTAGGGAAGTTTTGACACTGGTTCCTTTGTTTTCCCAGTAATTGGTATTTACTTTGTCATCTACTAATGCCAGTAAGGTATGACAGTTCCTAACCCCAGCACCCATCAGTTGGGTAGGTCCTCTTCTTTTAATCGGTGCTATTTCTAGCTGGGCTTCTGTAACCTCCTCTTCTTGCTAGAGAGTATCTTAACTCCTCAGGCTTCCTATGCAAGATTTCAGATATTATCTCCAGAATTACTAAGTGAATGAACGAAACTTCTGAGAAATCAGTGCTGGATTGCACTTACCTTGCTTGGATGAGACCAAGAACTTCTAGAGAGGGAAAGAGGCCCTGAAACACTCGGTGCTAGTTTTGATGACTATTCAATCATGTCTGCCCAAAAGGAGTGTGAAGGAAACCAACTTCACTTCTAAATGAAAACTGTTGACTAGCTGCTCCTACAGAAATCATGAGATGCAGTTTTTAACCAAAATGGTTGTAAAGAAAGACAGCTTCATACAATCTAATTGAATTTTAATCCCTCCACAGAATCCAGTCGTTGTGTTGGCATATACTCCCCCACCACAATGGAAATACTCAGAGCCAGAGTGGCCTCAGAAATGCAGAATAGGAACCGCAAGCTGGAGCTTGCAGTGAAACCAAAGACATGTCTTAAATCAAGAGAAAGAACTCTTTTTTTTTTTTTTNGTTAAAAGAAGATGAGAGCAAGGAAACATTTGCTTCATTCTTTCAGAATTTCAGTTCTGAAAGTTTTCTGCAGATCAGCACAAGTGACCACCTCTCAGAGGCCAGGACAGGGAGAGGAAGACCTACTGGTACAGAAAGGAGAATGGAGATGGATCCTACCCCATGCCAAGAAGTGTGGGTACATGCAATTCACAAATGCAGCGTTAAGCCCAGGAAAAGATTTTAACGTTAAGGGCTTTTCTGAGAGCACTTGGATGCTGAATTCTGCACTGTGTTACTGGAACCTGATTGCAGCCCATGCACGTCATCTTTGCTGGTGGCGTCTTCCACGTCAGCTGGAGCCAGAGAGTTGGATTCTTTCGTGGGCATTTTGCTGCACATTCTTTTGTGCTTTACAGTTAATCCTGTTCCTCCTGCTGCTTGTGGGGTTTAGACTCTGCCCACACCCAAGATGGGGTAGTGGTAGAGCTCCTCTTGCTCTCTCGGTGCTGGGTATTACAAGCAGAAATGGAAATTTGTGACTTCAAAGGAGTTGACCTATTACTCACAGTCCAAACTATGAGAAGCCATTTTAACATTCTGGTTTTATCCTGCCATTTCTCATGTGAATGGATGCCCCAGACGGAACTGTGTGTAGTTCTCCAGCAGTGCTGGTTGGTTATTCTTACTCAGAAAGCAGGGAAAAGGTAAAAACTGGGGGGAGTTTTGTGTCCCAGGTTTACTCATTTTGCTTCTTCATCCCTTGTAGCAAGAAAACCTGATACTTCAAGTGCCTTGAAGTTCTTAGTTATGTAGAAATTAGGGTATTTCATCAGTATCTAGGAAGCTTAGAAGGGTGAGGACCCACAGCAGCGAATGTTGCCAGTCGAGTTTCCACATGCTTGCATCGGTTTTCTGGTCTTCCTGTATGCTAACAAGCAGAGAAAAGGGTTAAATTCTCAGTAAGAAATTGAAGTATATTTGTATATAATTGTCTGCTTAGGAATTGAATGGCCCTTTGGAATTATACACTGAGGTGTATCGGAGAAGGATGTCTTGGTGGAACAAGAAGAAGCAAGATTTCCTGGCTGTTAATGATTAACACTGAATGTCTAAGCGGGCTGGAGGGAAACAGCACAAGTTAACCACAGAAATACTTATGCAGAATGAGAGCAGCTTGGAGCAAGACAGAATCCACACGCCCTGCGTTGAGCTGCAGGCTCGCTGACCTGAGGATTGGGCGATTCTTTTGGTTTGGTTTTTATTTGGGGGGCATATAAAAAGAATCTGTAAAACCAGACAGGAACCCTGCTGGCTGTTATTGATTGCCTGCCTTCCCTTTCTGTTCAAGACTCAGCCCCTGTTTTGGGGTTGGTCTGGATACCTCTGAAGTATCGTTAAGGAAGGGAGTTAAATTTTGGTCAGCATTGACTGGATGGTGAGTGTTAATGAAGAGCTCCTCCTTTACAGCATCTGCTGGCAGGAACCTTGAAGTGTTCAGGCTTCAAACCATCTGATGTGGATTATCAGCAGAATATTTATTAGTCTTGTGCTGCTACTTGGTGTAAAATACAGTGGTCAATATAGAATTATAGAATCGTTTAGGTTGGAAAGACCTTTAAGATCATTGTGTCCAACCATTAGCCTAATTCTACCAAATCCGCTCCTAAACCATGTCCGTCAGCACTACATCTTACGTGGCTTTTAAACATGACCAGGGATGGTGATTCCACCACTTCCCCAGGCAGCCTGTTCCAGGGCTTATTGAGCATTTTCCAGTGAATATTGGTAATTTTTTATATATATTTTTTGAAGAGAAGGAGGAAAACTGTAGGAAGTTTGTGCAAATGTATTAGCAAGTGCTAATGTGTTTGGTTTTGTGGTTGCAGCCTCCTTCCCAGAGGGTGATGCCACTGGGGGTGTTCTGCTGATTTTGTTGTTGGTCTCCATTTATAACCCGCCCCAGACTACAGAGGAAATTTTCGTTGTGTCTTTGATTCCATTCCTATGGAGCCTGGTGGTAAATCTTAGTGGTTTGGGTCACTGCTATGACCAATAATGGCTTCAGCATCTTGGCTGAGGAAATGCTCATTACTGGGTAAGGAAGCCTTTCCATCTTCAGTGTTCTGTCTACGTTAGAATAGCGTAATTGTCGATAGAGTCAGGGGCACCTGTTCCCTCGTTCACTGACCTGTCAAGTGGAGTTCTACTAATGGACTTATTTTTAAATGGGAACACATAGTGGAAATATATGATCAATATAAAAATATGAAATGAGATTAAGTACTCTGGTAACATCTGCTTTAAGCACTGTCTTGTTTAAGATACTTTGACCATCTGTAAAATTCTGCAGCCACCAGTCCGGGATAAATTGCTGCATGGAAAGAAGTACTGGATTTTGTGATGGTATTCTCTGTGATAAACTTTTTCTGTGATAGTCTGATATTTATATTTTGGTGACATGATAAGGTTGAGTTATAAAGCATTGGACATGTGGGAATTATTTTCTTCCTTCGTTGCAGATCACAGAGGCCTTGTTAAAAGAAAGAGATAAACAAGCGAAGTGGAATGGGATTCCCTTACTGTTGCAGAAGCTGTATGAACATAGCCACCCAAACAGTGACTTCTCCCAGTGCCAAAGCATCTTAAAGGTACTGTCTGCGCTGCTCTTCCTGAAAGCAGGGGTTATTTTGTTGTTCCTTGCTTTAAAGCCTACTCTGATTGTATTTAACTGATTTTTGAAACTGTTTGCATGGTAGTATCTGAATTGGCTGGTAGATAAGAGCCAAGAATGTAATTGATTAGTCAGTAGATCACACAGATAGTCAGAGACAATTGGGTTTATAGTGATGAACAGCTTTCTTTTTAAACGATCTTTTTTTTAACTGCATGCAGGAAATTTCTCCCCTTCTCTCAATGGAAGCCATGGCATTTGTTACAGAAGATAGAAAAGCTGCTCAAGAGTCCACTTTCCCAAATACATACACATTTGACTTATTTGGAGGAGTTGACGTAAGTATTTTGGGGTTTGGTTTTTTTTTAATGATATCAAAAGGTTTCTGCATGACGGTCATATCACTATCACTGAGAAACTTGTGAGGTCAAGTCTTTGAGACCTTTGAAGCTTCTAAATGCAAGCTACAGAATGACTTTACCAATTTGATGTTAAGCATTGGAATTGTGCCTGTTTCTGTTAAAATATGAAAAGGGTGTGTTTTTTGAGGTATTACATTATCAAAAGTGAGGTGCTTTTTTTTATATGATACAGAAGACCTAGCTATTTCTTCAAGCAGTCTGTTTTTAACTCAAAAGGTGAGATCTCGAGGTTCTCGGTTGAAACAGTTTCAAATTATTTTAGTTATTAGATTAAATATTACAGTTGGTACTGGAGCACTGAGAATTTATTTCATTTGCTGCTGAAGGGGATGTGCCAGTTTAAGCACACAAGGGTGCTCTCTCAGGTTGTCTGTGTTCATTGCTGGCGTGCAACACTGGCTACTTCATCTGTGGAAATGTTTTTAAACAGCACTGTAGACATTCTGGATATTTATATTTCTGTTTATTTGTTTTAATTCTGCATTACACAAATACCCAAACTTGCTCAGTTTTATGGTGGCAGACTCTGG
>VZZY01008084.1:566752-635264 GCA_013400335.1 Eurystomus gularis
TGTGAATTAATTTTTCTTTTTTTCCCTTCCTTTTTTTTTTTTTTTTTTTTTTGGTCTAATCAAACGGTGTTTTGTTACTTCTTAGCGTGCCCTTTCTTGAGTGAAATTTGTATTTAGGTTAAGTCGTTTTGAAATTAGCACTGGTTTAGTTGTTGGTATCCTGTCAACTGAGGATAAAACAGCTACCCAAGCAATTTAGAACATTATCTGAAAATGTGCTAAACTTCCCTTGTTTTTAAAGGGAAATAGCAATACTTCCTGTAGAAGTGCTTTTAACATAATGCACAGAACAAGTGTGTGGCAGGGGCTGGGGGGTGTGTTGTTTGGTTGGGTTTTGTTGGGTTTTTGTCTTTTTTCTTGAGATGGAGATGGTAAATATCAGATACACTGTAATTACCTGGTCCTGTGGCCAGAGATTTGGCTGATACAAGCAGGTTTAATGTGGTGAAAGGCAGTGGTAGCAGCCAGTGCTAGGTGTTTTTGAAAATCCTGCTCTAGGACTTGAAAGGGAAGTAGTCGGTTCTGCAGGTTCTGAGTGTGCCATGTGCTGATCCTCTGTTGCAGTATTCTAAGCTGTGAAGCATGAGTGACTTGGAAGGACAGTAAATTTGCAGTGTACTCTGCATGCCCTAGTGTGTGATAGTCTATTCCTTAAAATTTTTGGATTCTGACAGCCTTTACATCAAGGAAGAAAAAAGCACATCTGTCTCCTCACTTTATATGAATACATGTTAAATATGGCCCGGGAATACAAACACATGAACTAATACATGAGCCTCATGGACTTTGGCCCTGAACACAACCCCGTTCCAAGAATTAAGATCTCCTAAGTCCCTTTCTGCTCCTTTGTTGAGGCACCTCTTACCTATTCTTTCTACCATTGGACTCCTGCGCTTCTTGCTGCATACTGTTGCAATTTCAGTAGGATGACGGAAGAAAGCTCTCTCCAAGGAGTGTCTCACACCACTGCAGCCCAGTACCTGGAGTGTATGTGAGGAGCATACCAGTTCTGCAAGAATAAGGTGATAAATGCATGGTGGGTTATAGCATTGATAGGCGAAAGAAACATGAACTGAAAAGGTCCACCCTGTGGCAAGGCAGGAGTGAGCGTGACTGCGGCCACCCTTAAAAGACAGTCTTGTTGCAGTAGATGTCCCTTCCCCGGAGAAGAGCAGGTGGCTTCATCCCAAGCACACAGGGATATCTTTGGATGCTTATCTTGGGTACCGAGCCTTGAGGTGTCCGTTCCTCCTAAAATGTAAGCCATTAATGAGCATTGCATCACTGCTGAAGTCATTTTTCCCTACCCTATTGCTGCTGCAGCGCCTCTTAGAAATATTGCTGGAAAATGTATATTCCTCTTTAAAGTTGCCTAATTATTTGTCAGTGCTTGAAATGTGGGCAGTGCCTCCAGCGCTGTCAGGTGTTTTCCTCTGTGTCTGGGTAGGGTGTTCGTTAAAAGATGGGTAAAATTAAGTTGGGATAAATAGAGCAGGTTGTAAAAATATATCGTCCATTGGCATGACTGGATTGGGTGATGCCTGCATTGCTCTTAATTTTAAATTGAATTTTAAAACTTGGGACTTTTTGCAATATTTCTTGCAGAAGTCATCTGTTTCTTCTAGTGGCTAACTCTCACTTTTAAATAAATTGCTGTTGCTTTAAAGTGTTTGAAAGTAAACCAGTGGTATAGGCTAGAACAACTAAAGATCAGTTCTACATCTTCGGAACCATAGTCCTAGTTTTGGAAAGCTAAGTGTTACATTCCTTAAGTAGAAATGAGACACCACTTTGTGCCTGTAAATGTGTATGTAAGTACACATATAGGGTGCACGTACAGAAGCAGCATCTTGCTCTTTGTTGGAGAAATGAAACTCTGGAGCAGTTAGGTTCTGGACCTGAAATGCGTTTATAAGCCCGGCAAGATTTAGGGAAAGCCTCTGTAAAAGGCTTTGCACATTATTGCTAAAGATTCAGTATTTTGGGAGATGTGTAATAGCCATCCTTGATGTTATCTGGACCCATGTGAAATTACATTTTTTGCAGACCCAAATTCTTTCAAACTTGCCAGTAAGAGATTGTTTTATACAACTGCTGTTATTTCTTCAGAGTAAATACAACTTGTTTTTGTCGATGTAATTTTGGCACCAGTGGAGTGTTGATTTGTAGAGCTTTCGTTAGTCCCCTCTGTGACTTCAGCAGAGACAGGACTGAGTTTGGATTTGTCACCGACTAATTGGTTCTTTGTATCTCAATGATTATTCCTTTAATTCTTTATCTTGTTGTTACAGCTTTTAGTAGAAATTCTCATGAGACCAACTCTTATTACACAGAAAAAGAAACAGAAAAGTAAGTAAATAGGTGTTCTTTTTTTATCATTCTTGCCTTGTGTCCTTATTCAGACAAAATACTACATTTTTCTGTTACTCTCTTTCCATACCAGCAATTTCCTGTTCCTAAACGAATCATTGGGTTCTTTGCTAGCACTGATTCATGGTGGGATTTAGGAGTGTCACCTGTTGCAGAGCACAGCTCAGGAGTATTCATGCACTCAGGGCAACATAACACAGTACATCTGCAATCACTGGAAGCTTACTGTGGCTATGGCTACAGTTAACAATTGTTAATAATAAGCCACAAAATGTTGTTAATGTGATAGGAGATGCAGAGACTGGGAGAAAATGAAAATGTTTTCCTGAGCTAGTCACAGTGACTGCTAATTTCTGAATCGCTCTAAGGCGCAGTAGCTTCAGCACAACTTTCCTGCTGGAGCAGCTTTGGTTTAGTGTTTTCCTTTCCCTTGTCTGTGATTCTGCTGGTTCCCTGTACTGTTCTGAGGAAAGGAAATGTTGTGATATGCTCCATGCCCATCAGCCAGGGAACTTCAAAGGTGAAGTAACTTGAGTTTGAGACAGCTGTTGTATTTCTGTACTGAAAACATATTTTAAATATTAAAATCGGATTGAAATCTTTTCTATGAATTGCTGATGCTGCGTGGGGAAAACTGCATGAGCTATCCTTTTTTCCCCCCCATGTTTAATACCTGGAACTAATACGCATATCAGCAGTTTCTCATGTTGACAAATTTTGAGTTGATCTATGAATTTTTTTTTTTTTCCTAAACTACAGTTTGCACCTGTATAATTTTCTTTTGTGTGAGACTTAAGAAGTGCACTAGACCCCATGTACATCTCTGTCTGTGGTCCTAGGCAGTGCCAGTACTAGTTTTGGAAGAAAACAAGTGAGCAGGTCAGGTATTAAGTCGTTCTTCCTCTGGTTTTTATCCTCCAAGGCATGTGCACATATGATCTGAGCTAGCCTGAAATCTTCAACCGTTTTATAGCTATTCATGTCACTACAGGAGGATATTAGTGTTCCTTGGTTGCGTGCAGCTAGTGAGTGTCTGTTTTCTCCTTTGCAGTAAGCGATGACCTCATCAAAGACTGTTTAAGCATACTGTACAACACGTGTATATGTGTAAGTACAACTGCTGTGGAAGAGTGTTCTGCTGGTCGTGTTTTACATGTGCCGCTTGATAAGGCAAAATACAGACTCTTATAAGCGTAGTTTAAACTTACTCTGAAACTTCTCATTTAAATTCCTTCAGTTAAATATAGAACTGCCCTATGTTTTGATGTGTTACGTAGAACAATTTGTTTTCTTAGCCATGTTGTCAAGCTGAAATCCTGTCGTTTGGATCTTCCTGTATCTGTGTTTCCATAGGAAAGCCTTGTCTGCCTTCGTTGGGTTCACACTTAAAATTTGAAACAGGAAATGGGTGCCTGCTAGCCTGAACTACAGCTGGCCTTGTTCAGTAGTGGTGCTGGCCCAGTGTTTTAAGTTTGATCCTGCAGCTCCTTCGTGTCCTGAATATTAGTTCAGTTTAGTTGATGGCAGATCAGTAGACACTGAGTCAGAGGCCTACTGAAATACTTCACCATTAAAATTCTGGAGCTAAAAGTGCATGCCTCGGATTGTGCATGCAGGGAACATCCTCAGGATTGTTTACTTAACTACACACTTTATTACATTGTAATCTATGGAGCATTGTTTAACAAAAAATTTTTTAAAGGCAATTACTGGCTTGGAGCTCTTCCAAAGTCATCAGCCTAATCTCAGGAGTTTGAGTCTTAATAGATCATGTTCTTACTATGAAGTGTCTGTGTACATGTCGGGGGGGAAAGAGAGGGAACACTTTTTTCTTGACTTAGATAATTATTTTTTAACTACACATAATGCAACTTTTGCAAGCTGTGAATAGTGTAATATGCTAAGAAACAAGTTTGTAATTTATAGACTAGCTGCTGTTCTAATTCACTTCAGTATTACTGCTAGCTCTTGAATGGGAAGTGTTCAGGATCACAGAAATGGTGTGTGTGCAGTAGTGACTGTTCTTGTGCCCATGTGTAAATATTCAGGCAGTATCTAAACTACTCTAGTTCTGTGAGCACTGGTAATATGTTGGTCAGATATAGACGCTTTGCAAGCAGTGAGGATGACATTTAATTCCAGAAAAGACAGGCTGTGCTCTCAGCAGAGATCAGAGCCAGGAAGCTGGCCTTAATGAACTCAGGTTCATCGCCAAGTTCATTGAGGCCACTGCTCGATGCTGGTTGCTCAGACTCTGGTTGGCTGAGAGCAATACCGACAGTTTATGAGGAATCTGGAGACTGCGTTTACATGCTATAAAATGAAGCTGGTTACAGTTTGTCTGGGAAACTAGAGACGGGCCTCTCTGATGTACTTCCAGGCAAGCCATGTTTACTTTTGGTTCAAGGCAAGTAAACAACTGCCTTGAGATGAAGCCTCTCATCCTGGAGCCTGTAGGTTTTGCAAGCGTTATGTTAATTCAAACAAGGACTGGAGGTAGATTTAGTCACCACAAACACAGTGTTTCCAGGTTTCATGAGTAGCTGATTTGATAACACATCGTCTGTGAAACTGTCCCGTGTGTATTTGTAACATACAACTTCTCGAGTGGGCTCTGACTTTGTGCATTTGCTGCTTTCAAGACGGAAGGAGTCACAAGGCGTTTGGCAGAAAGAAACGACTTTGTGTTGTTCCTGTTTACACTGATGACAAACAAAAAGACATTCCTACAAACTGCAACGCTCATTGAAGATATCCTGGGAGTTAAAAAGGTTAGTTGCTGATGTCTTAATTTTGTTTATGTTTTTTTTTCAGACCAGTAGAGGAAAGGCAGCTGTTTCTTTGAAGAGCTGCTGAGGATAATCCTCTAAGCTAGTATTCTCACTTCTTGTGGCTTATTAGAAACCTGACTGTTTACAGTCACATCACATTTCATGCAGAAGCCAAGTTATGTGTGTGGTAACATACTTGTAATGCTTTTGCATCACTCGCAGAGGCTGCTGGGGGGTGAGTACCGAGCTATCATTAAGTGCAATGAGGATTTCAAATAAAGAAAATGAACCTCATATAAATTCATTTTTCATCCTTACCTTCTGATTATGCTTCAGATATTTTAATAGCCTTCCTGACATCTGGAAGGCTTCCTGTGCTGCTCTCTTACCTCGGGGTTTGTCACATCTCTGAGAAGTTGTAGGCTTGGGGAACAAGGCACTTTAGGTCTTCTTCACAAACTGGATTATTGAATTTGTTTGCCAGCATCATTACAGCTTAGTGCCCTGGTGTGAGTGAAATATTATGTATGTAACCCTGGGAAGACCCTGAAGGAAATGGGTATATGTATGTTCTGTAGAGGGTTACGATTCTGGAACTTGTTCCTGGGTTTTTACAGTAAAGTTGAGGATTATAAACTTCCTGAGATAGGAAAGAAGCTTAGTTTAGCTGAACATTAATATTTTTTGCTGAAAACTGTATTTAAACATCTTTTTACTAAAATGATCCTTTTGATGAAAAGACTTGAGAAAAATAATCTAGAAGTTGGTTCACATCTGTGAGTTTCAAAGAAAATACAGAAGTAGAACATGAAATTGAAACTTTCTAATACCTGAATGTAATTTGTGTGTTAAATTAGGTTGTGGGGTGTTTGTTTTTTATTGTAATTAAAAGAAAGCCCCCGAATTTTATGTAAATACTTAGTCTTTAAAATACTGATGTCCATACTTACCCATACATAAACAACACCAGTTGTAAATCCTGGCTGTTTTCAAACTCTTCCTTTGTCACTGCCTGCTTGCTTCTCTTTTACAGACATTGAAGTAACACACAGTTCTCCCAGGGAAAAGCTGTAACAGAAGCTTTGTGTCTGTGTTCACTTACTGAATGTCACGTGTGACTTACTCAGTTGCTGTTGCCTCCTCCAGGAAATGATACAACTGGATGATATTCCGAATCTCGCGAGCCTCGTGTCCAGCTTCGACCAGCAGCAGCTTGCGAACTTCTGCAGGATCCTTGCTGTCACGATTTCGGAACTTGACACGGGAAGTGATGACAAGCACACGCTTCTTGCCAAAAATGCCCAGCAGAAAAAAAACTTGGGTCCTTCTCGAGCTGAAATTAATCAAGGTAATGGTTAGATTGTGAACAAAGGCAGAAGAGTCTCACCAGTGCATAGCTTCCCTCTTCTCAGTGTCCCTCTGTAGCATTGGTTTCTGGAGGGTACTGTCAGTGTTCTGTCTTACAAAGCTGTTTCTTTATTCACTTTCATCAAGCAGTTTCCCAGAAGCAATGTTTTCTGTTAATATAACTTACTGTGTAGCTTTCAGTTTCATACAGTGTTGGTAATGCGCTGAGTTAGTTTCTATCATTTCAGCCTTCTACGATGAACTGAGTGGTTTAAAATAGTCGGGTGTGTTTTCTATCCCTTAGTCACTTCCATGGATTTCTCTTTAGCAACTCCCAGTAATTCCACATCCTCATTAAAATATGAATTCCTAAAATAAAACTACATGCAGCGTGGTTGTTGTCGGAGCAGTTCCCACTCTCGTTTTTATCTGATGTTGTCCTGAGCAGGGTGTCTTTCTTTATCAGCAAGGAAGGTGTGTTTAATACTAACCGTGTAGCCCGTCGTTACCACACCAGCTTCAGAAATCTGTGGGTCTAATCTCAACTTTAACCTTGGGCACAGTTCAGGTTTCCTTATTTTGCCAAGTACTTCTCAGATGCAGAAGTCTTGCCTAGAAGGATGAGTATGAATTTAAGATATTTAAATTAAAGTACCTTCAAATGTAGAGTCTGCTGCTTTCAGCTCTTACTGTGGTGAAGAGCTTTGGGGCTTCTGGGCAGGGCCCTGTCAAACAATGCTGGGAAATGCATAGAGTGGGTTTGGAGCTGCTTCTCCCATCTCCTAACGTTTAGTGTTAGTCATGAACAGCAAAGCTCTGTTTGTAACCACTGCCACCTCTCCAGCATGCACTGAGAGCCAGAGAGCATAGTACAGCAGATAGAAGCTGGGAAACTTTAAAGGGGGATGTATCATCTGCGCTGTGATCACCGGAGCTTGCTTATAAAGAGCGGTGGACAACTATATGTCAGTGTGGGTACAAAGTTGAATTTAAATTACTTGAGGTGTATAAGCATAGATCCCACAGAGCTGCACTTAGCCAAGAAAAATTTAACTAATCGGTTTTTTTGTTTGCACAATTGGAGACTGTATCAAAGACTGCAAAACATGTTCTGGTTTAAAAATTTTATCAGGAAGCTTGTTCTTTCAAAGATAGTACCAGCAGGGAGAATCTTGCAGCTCTTTCACGCAGTGTTCAAGGCCAGATTCTTTGTCCTTTTCTACTTACATGTGCAACTGTGTGGTTATTTGAAGGCTTAGCCACGTTTCTGTGATAAACAGGTCCTTAACTAACTATTCTGTGAAAACATCAGGACAAAATGCAGCTTCTAGCACCTCCAGGAGCCCCCCAAGCATTTTGCAGACCAGTGGCTTCTGTCCTTGCACTGCTGTTCCTGAGGGTGCAGTTCCACAACAATTAAAACCCTCTAACTTGGGGCTGCTGCCCCGTGTTCCCCATCTGTTTTACTTCATGATGAACTAATTCAGGAAACTAGTACTTAAAGCTAACAGTGTTCCGCCCAGCAGCTGAAGCGAGCTGGTTCAGTTTGCTGTGAGACAAACACCACAGGAGGTAAAATGAAGGAGGTAGCATTGGTCTGAGGAAAGGGGAGGTGGAGTTGCCCCTCCTGAGGGCTGCTGCTTTGTTTCTGCCGGTTTAATTTTCAGTGAGATCAGTTCCTTGATACTGACTCACTGTAGACTGGAAACAGCAGTGCCAGCAAAAGGGAATTGGCTGAAAACAAGCAGTTAGAGTAGGGCAGGACTAACCTTTTTCCAGTGTAAGTCCAACACAAACCAGTTGAACGCTGATTGAATTATGCCTAAGGTATGTATGCTCTCTTCCAGTCCTTAATAGGAGAGTGTGCTGACTCCTTCTATCTTTGGATCTTTTTAACCAGATGGAATTTGTTTCTGTGTACAATTCTGTAACACTAATGTAGACATTGTGGTACCTTGTGGTATAGAGGATTTGATGACTATTGTGTTGGTGATCTTAAATCAGAATAAAGTATCTTTTCTTTTCCAGCTACGCTTTTGAATATTCCAGGCTTCATTGAGCGATTGTGCAAACTGGCAACGCGGAAGGTGTCTGAAACAACAGGTACTTCCAGCTTCCTCCAGGAGCTGGAAGAGTGGTACACCTGGCTGGACAATGCACTGGTACTTGATGCACTGATGAGAGTGGCCAATGAAGAGGCAGAGCAAAGCAGTACAGGTACCTGGCGTCCTTTTCTCTAGCCATCATTAGGTGATGCGTATCATAACCTTCTTCATTGTTTGCAATGTCTTACTTTTCCTTTCAACCAGTATCAGTTCCCCTTTTCTTGACCAACGTGTTAGCATTTAAGTCTGACTCCCATTATGTTCTCATAGAATCACATAATTGTTTAAGTTGGGAAAGACCTTTAAGATCATCATGTCCAACCATAAACCTAACTCTACCAAGTCCACCACTAAACCGTGTCCCTGAGCACCACATCTACACATCTTTTAAATACTTCCATGGATGGGGACTCCACCACTGCCCTTGGCTGCCTGGACCAGGCCTTGACAACTGTTGTAGGGAAGAAATTGTTCCTTGTGTCCAACCTAAACTTCCCGTGGTGCAATTTGAGGCCATTTCCTATTGTCCTGTCACTAGTTCCTTGGGAGAAGAGATCGACCCCACCTGGCTCCAAGCTCCTTTCAGGGAGTTGTAGAGAGTGAGGTCTTCCCTGAGCCTCCTTTTCTCCAGGCTGAACAACCCCAGGTGCCTCAGCCACTTCTCATAAGACTTGTGTTCTAGACCCTTCCTCAGCTTCATTGCCTTTCTCTGGACATGCTCCAACCCCTCAATGTCCTTCTTGGAGTGAGGGGCCCAGATTGTGTAGCGCTGACATTTTTTTTTCTTTTCATGAGCTAAAGTTAGCACAAGGAAATGTCTTATGGCAAACCGCCCTTTGCACACCCAGGTAACTCTAATGTTGTACATCCTCAGCACTAATCTCCCCTGGAGTGAAAAAAATAACACACAGCTGAGGTAAGTGACTTCAGCATTTTGCCCTAATGCTTAGGCTTATGGCTTGAGGTCCAAATACATCATATCAAGCACATGGTCCATTATGGTCCCGTTACAAAGGAAAGGTAGTTCCAGAAAAACTAAATTAAGTTACTTGGAATAAAATAAGTGTTCCAAGTGAGTTTACAGAAGTGTTAATACAATCTTAGGAAAATGCTTTGGAGCAGGTGTTTCTTTACCCTTCGGTATTACACAAATGCAGTATATGTCTTGTAGAACTCAAAATTGTCAGTAACTAGAATTATCCCAAAATCTTGCAATCTAAATCTTTGCTTCTGTGCTTCTTTGAAAAACTTTCTTCTCTGTCCAGCTTCATTAGTGTTGTAGCAATTAATTATTAAGATTTCTGAAAAAGCATGAAGCCTGAAGTAGATGAATGCTCCAGCAGCCTATCACACCTACCTTTATACGCACCAGCTTGGTGGGAGCTGGAGAACACTTGGTATTTTGGATCAGAATTCACAGGGCAGTTTTGCTGAGGTAGAGCATGCCTGGTCACAGCTCTTGTGAGAATATCTTGCCCAGAATACCACCTCAGTTGCCAGCGGCTTGTGGCTTAGGGACTTCTGAGTCAGAGGTGGTGTCTGAGCCTTCTGCTTTTTCATGTTGGCCTTCCTTTGTGTGTTTGCCTGGTGACTGTTCTTCACATAGGTTCAGAAAGCGCTTAGGCTAGCCCGTGGCAGGGCAGTTGGTCACTCAGTTCAGCATTGTGTGAAGAGCTAGCTCCTTTCTCAGCTGCACCCTGCAGGTTTCACCTTGCCCTTGTTTACTTTCTCTACCTCACTTGGGATTTCTGTTATGTTTTTCATTTGCAATCATGGTATGTTACATCATATTTCTGCCCTTAGTATAATTCTAGACAGGGCTGTGAAAGTTATTTTAACTGTGGCCTAAGTACTGAGGTATGAAATGAAAGTAGACTAATACTAAATGCTTCTGATCATCTCACGCCTACTTCTATAACCTTTTCTGCCATGTCCTTTCTGGTACAGTAGTCTATTAATTCATACAGGTGATCCTACTTATTTTAGGAAGATAATGCCATCTAGCTTATTACAGAAGAATTAAATAATTTTTTTAAAATCTAATTTTATCTCCTCTAAAGTTCTAGCTATTTTTTGCTCTTCTGTAGCATTTAAATTGGTTATTTATAGTATGTCATGATTTTTAGTTAAGAAGGTTCAAGCAGGCATGCTGGTCTTACATCTGCAGTGGTTGTGTAAGAACAGTAACTGTAATAGATCCTTTCCCGTTGAAGCTGCCTCAGGCTCACATCTTTGCCGTCTTGTTCAGAGTCTTCAGATGAAAGCGGGTTGGCCAACACCTCAACACGAACCCAACTTCCACAGTCCATGAAGATCATGCATGAGATTATGTATAAGCTGGAAGTGTTGTATGTTCTCTGCGTGCTGCTCATGGGGAGACAGAGGAATCAGGTGAGCATTATAAGCTGTCCCACATGCAGAAGTTGGTGTCTCTTTAAACCTAAGTGCTCATTAATTAGGTCATGGACGCAGAAACATGAAGGGCAAAGCTCAAGGCATAAAGCTGGGCAAATCCCGTCATTGCAGCGATGCACAAACAGACAGGCAGTGTTTCACTGCTGAGAGCAAAGCAAGCCGCTGGGCAGGGCCTGTCACAAGCTGTGCTGACCAGTGCGGTGGGGTAGTGGTCAGTCTCTGGTGCAGGATGGATGCAGGAGGATGCCTCCTGGATGAGGACCCTGGCTCTTAGTGTGAGGAAGCGTGTGGGTGTCCCTGGGTGCTGCAGGAGCAATCTTCCCTCTCCTGGTACACTGCTGACCCACTGGGACGGGCCCCTCCAGCCCTTCCCCTTCTTTAACTGCCTTCACTTTTGGAAATGTCAGGAGTGATTTGTAATTTTTGCAGTAGGTTCCCCTGTCTCAGTTGAGTGTGAGTGTGTTGTTACACTCTCAGCTGGGAGGACACACTTGAGTGCTGCCTGTACTTGGTGCTGCCTCGAAGCCCCAGTCATCTGCTCCTTTTGCATGTCTTGCTTTTGAAATGAAAAATAACTTGTTCTGTGCCTCACATTAGGCTTATGGAGAGCCAGTCACTGCAGCTTGGCTGCAGTTTGATTTCAGTCTATCTAAAGCATATTGTGAAGGGAAAAGAAAAGCAATCCGTTGGTGCAGCTTTGACAGGTTTCCAGCATTGCCAGTCTGCTCAGCTCAGCAGAGCAGCTTGGAATAGCAGGGGCGTTTAGATGCCCTACAGACTGGGAGGATCAAATTGTTTTGAGTTGTTGAAGGGCTGTTGTATTAGGCAAGGGTAGCTGTGCTGGGGGGCTGTTGCTTGAGCACATTTATCCTGAGTATTTTGTTCTTTGCTGGTAACCTCCCATTGTATAGGAGTCACAAATACTCTCCACAGGTGGTCTCTTCAATATCTTAATCTCAGTTTAAAGTGGAAGTGCATTTGTAGTACAGTCCCGAACGCTAACCTGATCACTCAACCTACAAATGGACACTCAGCATTAACAAATAGATTCCGTATAATAGTAACCAGAGGAAAAGAGCAATTCAGCAGAAACCACAATCAATGCCACAGGAAACTCATAATCCTGTTGTTGTTCTTTTAGAAGTGCTGTTTCTATTGGGCATAAAATAAAATTTTTCGAAACGCCCAGGACACAACTGGAACTACCAGACCATGGATCTGTTAGGAGGAGGTTTTTTTCATTGTATCAAGTCAGATAATTAATCCCTGCCTGATTTCACCATAAGAATTCAGGTTTTCTAGATACTGGAGATACTCCTTGCAGCTTGGGCTCATCCTGCCGCCTGTTCAGGGAGCTGGAGGCTCTGGCTTCCTTACCTACTGGGTCTGCTCTGTCAGCACTCTGTCAGGTGTGACAAGGTAGAAAGCAGGCTGCTGAAATAACTAGCTTTGAAGCTGACTTTTTAATTTCCTGGGAAAACAACTCTTTATTCTTCCTCTGCTGCGTCAGCACTCATGCAAACAGGGAAGCTGTCTAAGGTTTAGCTGATGTGCAGTGCGCTGCTTCTCCAGGGCTGATGCAGGACTGGAATTGAATTCTTGGAAGATATGAACTACTTCATTCTCAAACACTTTTTGTTCAGAGCCAGCTCTTTTTTGTAAAATCCACTGCCTTTGAAACACAAGATTGATCCTTCATTCCTTAATCTGCATCAGTGTTTTCAGAGACTTGTACAGCAGATGTGAATCCATTCCCCTTCCTGAAAGGCAGTTGGATTAAGAAGTAGAGCTGAGCTGTTCTACGTGGAAAGCCCCAGTAAGCCAGGAACGGCTGTGTCTGCAATTGCCCTCTCACTGACAAGCATTTCAGCTGCTTGATGGTGTCTCTTTTTCTATGAGGGAATAAAAGTGCAGAATCCGTGATGAAGCTACTCTAATGATACACCACGGTTAGTGTGTGTATTAACACAGACACAGGCTGTTTGGTGAAAGAATTCACTCTTTCTGTTGTCAGAGGATGGCATAGCTGGGCCCATCAGTTTGCCAGACTACATTATATCCCTATTTGAGGCTGCAGCAAATGAGTACATACCTCTCTTTTTTTCCAGGTTCATAAAATGATAGCAGAGTTCAGACTGATTCCTGGCCTCAATAACTTGTTTGACAAACTCATCTGGAGAAAGCATTCGGCATCAGCCCTCGTTCTGCATGGACACAATCAAAATTGTGATTGTAGCCCGGTGAGTAACTTCTTAAATTCCATACTGGCTTTTTATCCTATGATTCTGCAAAGCTGCATTGAGTAACTGCGTGCTTGTATAAGAAATGAATGGAGATGTGGGAGCATCCAGGTTTTGTGAGTTATTGCTTTCACTTAAGTCTTTATCTTTGGCTCACACTGGCAGTTCAGCAGAGGGCAATTCACCCTCTCCCCTGCCTAGATTGGGAGCTGGGAAAGGGGTAGATTCTGTGGTCCATGGAGACCAAAGGTAGAAGACAACTAAAACATGGGAAATGATACCTAGTAGGTCTAGAGGCCCAGAACACGGATAGATCAGTCAGGTTTGTTGTTGTTTTGTTTGTTGTGGGTTTTGTTTGTTTGTTATTGTTTTGTGGGTGATTGGTTTGGGGTTTTTCTTTTTGTTTTTCAAATGTAGATATTTTAAATTGACAGGACAGCTGGTCAGTATTCAAGGATCACCTTCTCCATGTCCAGGAGCAAAGTATACTGACAAATAGGAAGGCAGGAAAGAACTCTAGGAGACCTGCCTGGATGAGCAAGGAGCTCCTGCACATACTGTCACACAGAAAGAAACTTTATAAGGAGTGGAAGAATAGACAGCTAGAATGGGGGCATACAAGGAAGCTGTCCGAGCAGCAAGAGACCTGGTTAGAAAAGCTAAAGCTCAGTTAGAATTAAATCTAGCCAGAGAGATCAAGGAGAATAGCAAAAATGTCTGTAGGTATACTAATGGTAAAAAGAAGACTAGGGAAGGTGTGGGCCCCCTCAGAAAGGAAATGGGAGAACTGGTGACAAGTGGTACGGAGAAGGCAGAGGTCTCAATGACAACTTCACCTCAGTCTTCACTGGCAAGGGCTCCAGACACACACCCAGAGTCACAGAAGATAATGGCAGGGGCTGGAAGAAAGAACTGCCCATTGTAAATGAAGATCAGGTTTGTGATCATCTGATGAACCTGAAAGTGTACAAGTCCATGGGACTCGATGGGATACACGCGCAGGTACTGAGGGAACTAGGGGATGAGGTTGCTAAACTGCTCTCTATTATATTCCAAAAGCCATGGCAGTCCAGTGAAGTCCCCACTGACTGGAAAAGGGGAAACATAACCTCCATTTTCAAAAAGGGAAAGAAGGAAGAACCAGGGAACCATCGGCCAGTCAGTCTCACCTCCATGCCCGGTAAGGTCATGGAGCAGATCCTCCTGGAGGCACTGCTGAGGCAGAAGAATAACAAAGAGGTGATTGGATACAATCAGCACGGCTTCACCAAGGGCAAATCATGCCAGACAAACCTGGTGGCCTTCTGTGAGAAGGTCACAACATCAATAGACAAGGGAAGAGCAACTGATGTCATTTACCTGGACCTGAGCAAAGCCTTTGACACTGTCCCATATGACATCCTGGTCTCCAAGCTGGTAAAATATGGGTTTGATGGATGGACAACTCAATGGATAAAGAACTGGCTTGACGGCTGCACCCAAAGAGTCACTGTCAGTGGTTCCATGTCCAAGTGGAGGCCAGTGACAAGTGGAGTACCTCAAGGATCAGTACTGGAACCAGTCTTGCTTAACATCTTCGTTGGTGACATGGACAGTGGCATTGAGGGCACCCTCAGTGACTTTGCCGACAACACTGTGTGGTGCGGCTGACACACTGGAGGGAAGGGAGGCCATCCAGAGGGACCTTGACAGGCTGGAGAGGTGGGCCCATGCTAACCTCATGAAGTTCAACAAGACCAAGTGCATCTGGGTTGGGGCAATCCAAAGCATCGATAGGCTGGGCAGTGACTGGCATGAGAGCAGCCCTGAAGAAAAGGACTTGGGGGTACTGGTGGACAAGAAGCTCAACATGAGCCATCAGTGTACACTTGCATCCCAGAAAGCAAATCGTATTCTGGGACGCATCAAGAGAAGCGTGGCCAGCAGGTCAAGGGAGGTGATTCTCCCCCTCTGCTCCACTCTTGTGAAACCCCACCTGGAGTACTGCATCCAATTCTAGAGCCCCTGTTACAAGAAATGGATGTGCTGGAACGTGTCCAAAGAAAGGCCATGAGGATGATCAAAGGGCTGGAGCACCTCTCCTATGAAGACAGACTGAGAGAGTTGAGGTTATTCAGTCTGGAGAAGAGAAGGCTCTGAGGAGACCTTATTATGGCCTTCCAGTACCTTAAGGGGGCCTACAAGAAAGCTGGTGAGGGGCTTTTTAGGATGTCGGATAGTGGTAGGGCTAGGGGGAATGGATCAAAACTACAGGTGGGTAGATTCAGGTTAGACATTAGGAACAAGTTCTTCACCATGAGGGTGGTGAGACACTGGAACAGGCTGCCCAGAGAGGTAGTAGAAGGCCCATCCCTGGAAGTTTTTAAGGCCAGGCTGGATGGGGCTCTGAGCAACCTGATCTAGTGGGAGGTGTCCCTGCCCATGGCAGGGGGGTTGGAACTAGATGATCTTTAAGGTCCCTTCCAGCCCTGACAATTCTATTATTCTAATACAGTGATGAGCTTTTGGCCTTTGCAGTGAGAGGGAATTATTAACCATTACATGCATGGGCATGGAGGAAATCTCCATTTCTGTTCTATTTTGGGAAGCCTGCAAAGTGCAGCCTTCTCCATTTATGCAAGTCACTGGCTCCGCTGTCCAAATAGGTTTGATTTGGATGGGTTTTCAGTTCAGCTGTTTCATGTCAACTTGGTAAACTAATGATATCCAAAAACACTACAGCAATTTTTTTTTACCTTTCTTGTCTCTTTCTAGGACATTACTTTAAAAATACAGTTCTTGAGGCTTCTTCAGAGCTTTAGCGATCACCATGAGTGAGTATGAAGCGCTGTGGTAGATGATGGCTGGGCGGTAGTGTTTGCCTGCGTGCAGTTACCGTGGGTGTCCGGGGCATGGTGCTTGCTCCATCTGAACAGAACATTGTGCTGTCCTTAAACATGGTTCAGATGTTCACATGCCTTAGTTCCTGCTATGAAAAGGCAATGGATGTGCTCTCCAGTGGGCATGTTTTAGTATGTCTGATTAAAGATCACCCATTTTGCTTCATGTTGAAACAAACTGAAACTGGCCTGGCTGAACAGGGAACTTTTGCTGGGATTTCAGAGAAAGAGGAGAGGCTACGACCTCTGGAAGAAGGGGCAGGCTACTCAAGAAGAGTATAGGGATTTAGTTAGGTCGTGTAGAAAGAACATTAGGGGAGCAAAAGCTCAGCTAGAACTCAGCCTGGCCACTGCTGCAAGGGATAATAAAAAGTGTTTTTACAAATATATTAACAACAAAACAAGAACCAGGGACAATCTCCGTTCTTTATTGGATGTGAGGGGGAACATTGTTACCAAGGATGAGGAAAAGGCTGAGGTACTTAATGCCTTTTTTGCCTCAGTCTTTAATAGTCAGATCAGTTATCCTCATGGTATTCAGTCCCCTGAGCTGGAAGATAGGGATGGAGACCAGCATCCTGGCCTGTATCAGAAACAGTGTGACCGGCAGGAGTAGGGAGATGATTGTGGCCCTGTACTCAGCAGTCATGAGACCGCACCTTGAGTACTGTGTCCAGTTCTGGGCACCACAGTTCAAGAAGGACATTGAGGTGCTGGAGTGGATCCAGAGGAGGGCAACGAGGTTGATGAGAGGTCTGGAAAGCATGCCTTATGAGGGGCAGCTGAGGGAACTGGGATTGTTTAGTCTAGAGAAGAGGAGACCTTATTGCTCTCTACAACTACCCACAAGGAGGTTGTAGCGAGGCTGGTGTTGGTCTCTTCTCCCAAATTACTAATGATAGGACAAGAGGAAATGGGCTCAGGTTGTGTCAGGGGAGGTTTAGATTGAATATTAGGAAGAAATTGTTTACTGAGAGACTGGTTGGGCACTGGAACAGACTGCCCAGGGAGGTGGTGGAGTCACCATCCCTGGAGGTGTTTAAAAAATGAGTGGATGTAGCACTTGAGTCTGTGGTCTAGTGGCTAGAGAGATGTTGAGATGGAGGTTGGACTTGATGATCCTGGAGGTCCTTTCCAACCATAATGATTCTATGATTGATATGATAAGTTGATGTTTTCTGACTGAAGAAACGGGGAGGCAGCTTTCAGGATGCTGTTTATCTGCCTTCTCCCTCAGAGTTGGTAGTGAGCCAGCATGCTCATGAGAGCATGTGTACTCTGTGAGGACACATGCAGGTTTAATTCAGAAGGGAGCAAGCATGGAACAAAGGCTGTTGGAGGATCAGGGAAAAGACGGCATACCCCTAAAGAGGTTAATCAATACTCTTGTTGTAAAAAGGCTGAGAAGATACGGTTGCTGTCTAAACGCCAGCAGTGGAGACAACCTAATTAAACTGGATGGGAAGATGTTAGGGGAGCTATCTGCCAGCTCACCTTTGGAAGCTGCGTTGGAGATAGGAAGAAAGCTTCTGTTTGCCTTCAGAAGGCACACTTCCAAAGGTTGGGTCTGTTGGAGTAGTTGAGGGGTTATACAGTTTGCTTCTTTTGTTTTTTTAATGCTGTACTGCTTCTACAGGAGTGCTTGTTGCTGTGTTCTGGCTTTAGAATCACATCTTGCATTCTGTCCATGTCCTGTCGCTCTAATTCAGACCTGCAAGGTCTATTGCCTGCTGCATTGGAGGCGTACGGCACTTCTTGCCTAGCTGGTCCTACCTACAGCTACGGAGCTAGTTCTCTACAGGTTTTATCTAGTACCGTTGAATATTAATATCTAAAGTATCAGCCTTTTTGATTGTGGAGTATTAGCTTTTAAGAATGAGGAGCTGCTGGACAGCCTATAAACATAAGGGGAAGGCAGGCTGACCTCTTGTAAATCTTCCACGCAAGACATTGTTTGCCCAGGAATCACTCCAGGTTTTCCAATAAAATCTCTTCAGATGATGTTCCTACAAAGATCTCAGACATGTTTAAACAGAAAACAGCTTTCAGCAGTAACACGTGAGCAAGTGGAATTTGTGGAATCTGGTTAGGACTTTTAAACAAATAGTTACATGAGCCTTCTATGAAATCACAGAGAAGCTGAGTTAGCTGAGGACAAGATGAGCTCAAGTACTTCTATACTAATATTAACTTCAGTACAATTGTGTGTAAACCAAGCTTGCGGAACAGTTTATTGCATGGAGAGAGAGGCCGTATTTTCATTACGGAAACCTATTGGTCCAGATGAAAAGAAACTTCCCATGACAGCCTCCGTGGGCACTAATCTGGAAGATAGTGTTTCAAGCAAGAAGGCATCCCCATCACCTTTCTGGTTTAATAACTTATCTTCTGTGTAGTTGCTATGTTTTGATGCACAGGTTCTCTTTACACACCCTTGCACTCGTCACTGTATCCTGTGCTCCCTTAGGCTTCCTGAAAATACATCTTAATACATCTTAAAATACATCTGGTGTCTGATTCTGAGCACTTGGAAGTAGGGGGGCTCTAAGGAGCACTCTGGCATTGGGCAGGGAGCCTTTGGTCTACTTTTCTACTTTGTCAGATTTGTTCTGCATTTAATTTACAGACAAATTAATGGGTGTTCATTATTAAAAGTTCAGTATTTGATAAAGAATTTCGTGCAAGTTCCTTGAGTTTATACCCATTCCTGTTTTTACATTTCTTGAAGCTTTTAAATATTTCCAGAGTAAACAGTTTGCTCAGAGTAATAAAATACCAGCAGGGTTTGGGTTTTTCTCCAGTTTCTGCTTTCTAACTGAGATTTATTACTGATAAAGAGCATGGTCACTATAAGGCAGAGAAAACCTGTAGGAAGCTGTGAAAAAGTTTGCTATTTAAGTCTTCTGAAATTCAGCAATGTGTTGCTGAGACTTTAAAAAACAAATGTTATCTGGAAGCACATATTTACAAAACAAACCATAAGATCCTGAACAGGTCAGCAGAGAACTGCCATCTCAAAGCAGGTGGGTGTTGAAATGTGCATTTGGTAAATTTTGGCAGAGGCCTTCAAAGTAGCAGGCAGCTCTGGTCTACCTTGGGAGAGTGCTGTGGTGGGGGGAGTAGAGTATGGCCAGCCATGAAGAGCTGGAGAGGTGGAAGCTGAGAGGATGACCTGGAACCCTCATGGTTTACTCTTCATGGAACTGCATGCTTGTCTGCCTCCTGAACTCTCACCCTCCAACTGTCTTGCTTTAGGAACAAGTATCTCCTTCTAAACAGCCAAGAACTCAATGAGCTGAGTGCAATCTCCCATAAAGCCAACATCCCTGAAGTGGATGCAGTTGTCAACACAGACAGGTGAGTTGGGATGAAGCTTTAGGTCAGCAGCTTCTAGCGTTTCACAGGCGCTGCCACTGGAGGCTGGATGTCACCTGTTTTGTTTGAGGCCCTTCTGTCTGCAATGCTTGTTTTAATTTCAGTGACCTGTTTCAGCAAGAAGTACCTAGATTTGTATGATGGTCATGGTCATTAGCAAATCTGAAGTGTGGTTGTGCACACTAAAGCAATCAAGTGGGGTTTGGAGTTCCTGGCCCAGACTTCATTATGATGTATTTGATCTGTCTGTTTGGCCTTTCTCACTAGAGATGTTGCAGACAGACCTGGAAAGTAAACCATGATTCCTCTAATGCACGAGTTGCTGCTACTAATATATCTTAATTTTGAGGTTCAGGAGCAGTCTGTGCACGCATAATGTCCATTCCCAGCCTGCATAAACAGATCTAAGTGTGTCTGCTCAGAGACTTTAATTTAAGAGCAGCTAATAACTAGAATAAGATAAATCAGATTAACATGTTAAACCACTTACAAAATACCTACTGTTACATTTGAGTGTCTATTAGATTGACTATTTTTATTTAATAAGCTCTTTAATACACAATTCTCATGTACAAACCTCACAAGGTGAAACACTCGTTGTAGTATTTAGTTGTCAGAATGCTCCCTGAGTATCAGCAGAGACTTGGTCTGCACAGAGCAGATTTACTGGGCTTCGAAAGGGAATTCTCTAAGAGGATTTATAAATTGTAATTATTATCATAATACTGTGCCTAATTGGGAAGAAACAGTGTCTGTATTACCCAGATCCTTTCCTTCTAAGCACAGGTGCCTTTCTAGCTTTGTTCAAAAAGAATTTAAGTATTTAAGGGGAAAAATCCACCCTGTTAGCAGCACATGGAAAGGAATCAGATCAAGAATGTAAACAGCTCTTGCCAGCCTGCAGTTTCTCATCTCTCTCGAGTGTTAGTATGAACAGACTGTCATGCTGCCAGAAAACCACTTCCCACAAGGGCTTTGGCAGCTGGCTGTTGACTGCCCACCACAGGGGCTGGTACAGTATGGAGCCATTAACCTGGTGCTCCTGCTGGATAGGATGCTGGGGTCTTTTGAGTAGAAGGGACCTACTTGAAGCATCAAGTTCTACCTCCGTGGGATGGTTTGTGTAGCCAGGCAGGCAGCATTGCTCTGTTCCTGGCCTAAACTTTTCAGCGTTAGCATTTTGTTTCCCTGTTGCTTTTCTTGATACATGAGATCATAGAACCTTAGAGTGATTTGCGTTGGAAGGGACCTTAAAGATCATCTAGTTCCAACCCATCTGCTTATTGGTGGGGATACCTCCCACCAGACCAGGTTGCTCAAAGCTCTGTCCAACCTAGTCTTTAACACATGCAGTGTTGGGGCATTGATCAAGGCATTGCTTCAGCACAAGCTTACTGTAGGTAGATACTCTGCTGAAGCTACTGTTTAGTGCAAGTAGTGTTGAAATTCTACAGCCTCTATACTTTTACTAGTACATAAAGAAGACTACCTCATGTAGCATCTAGGCTTTCGTACTCTGCCTCCTAAACAGAACTTAGAGCTTCCTTTACATTTGAGAAAAACAAGCCCATGTCTTTCATTCCTCAGCTCAAATGTGGTGTATGTTTTCTCCTAATCTCTTTAATTCTTATGAGGTCTGAATTTATATTTCTGAAATGATTAAAATTTTTGAGAGAAAATAATTTTTCTTCAGGGTTTATTTGGATGTCATCTTGCAGGTGTTGCAGATGTTGACCAAAGGCGGTGAGGAGAATTCTTCCACTGGTTGAACTAGTAACAAAAGATAATGGTTATTATTACTCTCTCCAGAGTAAGGTGCTTGCCAACCCTTCCACTCATGTTGCAATTTCTTCACATGCTCTAGGAGTCTTGTCTGTGATGGGAAGAGAGGTTTGCTGACCAGGCTGCTTCAGGTCATGAAGAAGGAACCAGCAGAATCCTCCTTCAGGTGGGTTCACTTTGCACTGTAACATGGTGGTTTGAGTTGAAGAGGAAGCTGGTTTGTTTTCATCCACCTTCTAGCAGTTGAAAATCACAAGCTGTGAAAAGCTCTGGCTTTGTTGACATGGATGCAGTGGCAGTGCAGGTGAGGGAGAATGTCAGAGCTTGTGTTGGACCTCATACCCAGGACGATCAGTGATCTTCTGCAGCACCAACAGGTCTGACTCCAGCTTCAGATTGAAATGAAACAGATTAGGAAATTTTATTTGAATCATGGTTGTGATTAAACACTCCCCTTGCTCCAAAGTTAAAACATCGTTTTTTCTATTTTTCAGGTTTTGGCAAGCAAGGGCAGTTGAAAGTTTTCTGCGAGGCACCACCTCCTATGCAGACCAGATGTTCCTGCTGAAGAGAGGACTCCTCGAGGTAATGAAGTATATGTCAAGCTCCCTCTGTAACACATCTCCGTAGCATTCAAGGAGGATTTATCTGTAATGAATTCAAATGGGGGTGAAAATGTAGTGTTAAATATCCACTGGGAATAGGGCAAGTTTTGAAAAGCGTTTGTGAATTCTGCTTGTGGCAGCCAGGTGTGGGCTGGCTGGTTGTAGAACCTGCATCACCAAGAAGATAATTTGACAGGAGACTTATCTGAATTGTCTTTCGTTCTGTCATCTGCTAAACCTGCAGATAAATGTTTGGAATGGTGATGAAATCAGAGCCTGTGCTGTTCTGCTGGCTTGGGCTGAACTGTGGCAATAACATGTTTTCCTCCTCTGCCAGCATATTCTCTACTGCATTGTTGATAGCGAGTGCAAATCACGAGACGTGCTTCAGAGTTACTTTGACCTTCTGGGAGAACTGATGAAATTTAATATTGATGCGTTCAAGAGGTTCAACAAGTACATCAACACAGATGAGAAGGTAAATATTTGTCAAAGCCATCCCCAGTGGGGCAGGTTACACGCTCTTAGAACCAAATGTCGTGCTAAGAAACTTGGATTCATTTGCTGGTTTTGGTGTGATTATTGAGCTTGGTGCACAATGAACAATTATGGCGTGAGCTGCCAGAGTCTCTCTACAAGCATGTGTGTTGCTGCGCACACTCATGTTTTGAGAATGCTCCTAGCTGCTCTGAGTCAGGAAACGCTGAGCTGGTCAGAAAACATTGCCCCGTTGCATGATCAGGCAGGTCCTAAGGTCAGGGCTCAAAGACAGTAGAACATTTTCTGTTAAGTCACTGGAGTTTGGGTTAAGCTGATAGTTGTGGACATTGAGACAGGCTCCAAAAAAATCTTTTCCTGGAGCTTGGCAGGGGGTTCTTAATGGAAATTACTTTAAAATATTTGTTAAGAGCTGTCTTTTTGCAGTATCAATTGTTATCTTTGCTGTTATTTGAATTTACAGACATCTCGAGAAGTCATGGCTAATGTCATTACCTGTAAAACTTAATTGTATTTGTGGATCAAGAACAGGCAGCTATCTGTGCAAAGTGGTTTCATGCTCTTGTGCACTTTGTGTACACAACATCAAGCTGCTGGGTAGCTCTGGTGTGACCTCATACTCTTGCTTAGGTTACTGTAGTTTTTTTCCGGTTGCTGTCAAGTCTAGCAGAACAGAAGCAGAGATGTATTTAAAAGAAAGGTGTATTTAATTTCAGGTTGTTTCCTGGGAAATGAACTCACATGTTCTAGAGAATCTCTTCACACTTTGTGTGTGCTTCCTACTTATTGATCTGTCATTTTTTTTAATTTTCGTTCTGTATGAACCCCTCACGTTATTCCTCCCTAGCACTGCCTGCTGGTGCAAAATACATATAGGAAAACACGGAGCTGGAGGAACTACAGAGGCCAGCAGCCACGTCAGAACAAATAGCATATGAAATCTTGATCTGACTGACGTGACGCAGCTTCAAAAGAGATTTTAGCGGTGCCACGACTTTGCGGCATTTTTCTGTTCCATAGTGTTTTAAGATACTTGCCGCAGGGGTCCTTTGTGCAGCTCTCGATGCCAGTGTTGGCCTGGGCTGGAGGAGCAAGCCTGGCGGTGTTTTGTCTCCTCAGATTCTTGTTGGAGGTGACCAAAAGATAGTGACCCTGAGTATTTTGGCATTCAGAACCTGACTCGTCCTTTCTGAAGGAAAGGGGAAATCGTCCATGTCTGTGAAGCCTGGGAAGTGCACGTTTTAGGTGCTCAGAATTCGTGCTTGCTTCGGCAGCAAATATACTGAAATTGGGACAATACAGAGAAGATTAGCATGGCCCTAGTGCAAGGATGCGCTTCACGCAGACTTGTGAAGCATTCCATATTTTTTCCAAGAGGGCCAACAGCATCCTGGCCTGTATCAGGAACAGTGTGACCCGCAAGAGTAGGGAGGNCTGAGGGAACTGGGATTGTTTAGTCTAGAGAAGAGGAGACCTTATTGCTCTCTACAACTACCCACAAGGAGGTTGTAGCGAGGCTGGCGTTGGTCTCTTCTCCCAAATTACTAATGATAGGACAAGAGGAAATGGGCTCAGGTTGTGTCAGGGGAGGCTTAGATTAGATATTAGGAAGAAATTGTTTACTGAGAGAGTGGTTGGGCACTGAAACAGACTGCCCAGGGAGGTGGTGGAGTCACCATCCCTGGAGGTGTTTAAAAAATGAGTGGATATAGCACTTGAGGCTATGGTCTAGTGGCTAGAGAGATGTTGAGATGAAGGTTGGACTTCATGATCCTGGAGGTCCTTTCCAGCTATGATGGTTCTGTGATTAAGGACGGTTTCTCCAATAACTTTCCAGAACTGTAATCTTTGTGTCAAAAATCTGGAGAGTACTTACTGTTGCCCTCCTCACCAAACCCTGTTTGTAGCTCTTCCTCCTTGGGTTCTCTGGCCTGTTCCCCTTGTGCCAGCAGTGTGGTTGGTTTAGGACACACTTCTTGGCCATACACATTCTGAAAAGGATATGAAGTGCTGTGCTGTCAGACCTCGTCTGTGAGTGTTCACGCCAGATGAATTTTTTTTGTTTTTTAATGCAATACTAAAAAATGTTTCTCTTTAGTTCCAGATATTTTTAAATCAGATCAACAGTTCATTGGTTGACTCAAACATGCTTGTTCGCTGCATTACGCTGTCCCTGGACCGATTTGAGAATCAGTCTGATGCTAAAGGTAACGAATAAGAAATGGGGGGTGTGCGTATTTGGTAGTGATAATGGTTATTTTAAGTCTGGGCTTTGAAAATGTTGGGTTTAGACAGAGAAATGCCACCCTGCAGGTTTGTTGCTGCAGTCTGAGCAGCGGTTCTTATTGCCATAGTGCTTGCACTAACGTGTCTGAACTATAAGCACCTGATGATTGTCTTTTTCCTCTTGCTGCAGTTGCAGAAGTCCTGTCAGAGTGCCGCCTGTTGTCGTATATGTCCCAGATGTCCATGAGAATGTCCTTCCTTTTCCGTCTCATTAATATTATTCATGTACAGACACTTACCCAGGTAAAAAGCTGACAGTAACTTTGCTGTTATCTTGCTGATAACTGTGTAGTGATGAACTGGGCTGGGAGCAGGGAGGAACCTGGCCTCTCTTGGGAGACCCACGTCCCTTTGATCTTGATACATGTAGGAGCACACCTCTGCATGCCCACCGTGAGCGTGCTTTGTAAGGACCTGTGTACAACCGATAGCTCGATTTGGTTGTTGTTTGACCTCCTGCGTCACTTTTACTTCCAGGAGAACGTCAGTTGTTTGAACACAAGTTTAGTTATCCTCATGCTGGCCCGAAGGAAAGAAAAGCTACCTTTTTATCTGCGCACTTTGCAACAGATGGAATATACAGAAAAATACCCGGGCTTCATCCTGAACAACTTCCACAGTCTCCTGCGATTTTGGCAACAGCATTACCTCAACAAGGATAAAGACAGCACCTGCTTAGAAAATGTATGTGAACCTCTTACCATTGCAAGAGTCAATCACAGCAATGTTTTCTAGGCACCTAGCAAAAAATGGGAAGTGCAGGGTTGTGGAGGGAAAGAAGGGAGCAAGTTACACCCCTTGGTGTAACTCTGTAGTGCTTTTCACACCGTCTTACACAGCCAGGTCCTCCTGCAAGCAGTCACAAGGCAGGTGCTGGGTTTCCCTGCAGACAAGATGTAAGTCTTGACCCTGGCACACAGAAGTGAAGTCTCACTTGCCAGCGCTGAGCGGGTTTGAGAGGGCTGGCAGGATGGCCAGCCCCGCACAGGGATGTGGAGGCAGGACAGAATCCAGCTCCCACACTAATCAGCATCTTAACCAGACCGTCCCCTCTCTTCCTGGTGTGGCAAACAGTGCAGGAGAAGTATCTGGTGTAGCTGCTGCCCTGCGGAATGCAGCCTGCACATTTCCACTCCAGAGCTGGTCTGTCCTGGGCACTGAAGGGAGCAAGAAGGGGCCTGTGATGGGAAGGCGACTCCCTTGTACATGCCCCAGAAGGCTGAAGGGAGGTTGCAGAGGCTTCCTCCTTGGCTTCTCAGTGATGGGGTGGCAGCATGCAGCCCCACCGCTGTGACAGTCACACGGTGCAGGCAGGCTCCTGTAGGCGAGGTACCTGCTGAGGAGCAGCGTTAGGGCTTTGGAAGTAGGTGAAATACAGAGCTTCAGTTCCCTGCTGGGGTCAGTGCTGGGCTGAGCCAGTTAGAGCTGGAGAGCAGCAGAGTGATCGGGGCCTGCAATGCTTGGGCGCTGTGTCACAACCTTCATTCCGTTGTTTGACATGTCCACAGTGCGCTGAGCTGCTGGGACATGCTGTTGAGACCAAAGCTCTCTGCCATCACAGAATCATAGAATGGGTTGGGTTGGAAGGGACTTTAAAGATCATCAAGTTCCAAACCCCTGCCATGGCAGGGACACCTCCCACTAGACCAGGTTGCTCAAAGTTGCCTTGAACACTAACCAGCCTCTTCATCTCTTCCTACAGAGCTCATGTATTAGTTTTACCTACTGGAAAGAGACTGTATCTATACTGCTCAGTCCAGACCGGACATCCCCCTGTGCCATAGTTAGCTACATCGACGAGGCGTATATGGACATTGACAGAGACTTTTCTGAGGAGTAATTCTTCGCTCTGACTTCTGATGGACAGCGCTTGGAGGGTACCTCGCAGCCCGTGGATTTTCAGGGATACGCTGTGTAGTGTGTGTGTGCGTGTGTGGCTTGGAACCGTGGAGCGTTACTTCATTGTCAGACCCCAGCCCCCTCCTGGCCCTCAGCTCTGATCTCTAATGGAGGAGACTTCAAAAGCTCTCTGGGCAACACATTCACGGATGTATCTTCCAGTTGTTCTGGGATAAAAATAATCACCTGCAAGAACCAGCCTCCTTTATTCTTTCTCTCTCCCAGCTCAGCGTGGCTGGTGAGATGTTTTTGCTGACAGAAGAGGATACTCTGTACGTGCCAATTTACTTGCAGCTCTTTCGTGGCTACCAGAATTAGCAGGTCAAAAAGCACAGAAATTGTCCTTCAAATGTGAGGTCCAAGGAGCCGGTCTGACTGGGACCCCGGCATGGCAGCCACCTGCAGAGCTGCCACCAGGACTCCCTTCAGTGTGACTCTTCCGTTGGGGTTTGGAATCAGGGGTTTAGGGTTGGTTAGAGTGTGAGTGTGTGTGCGTGTGCTTTTAATTCCTGAGAGCCCCAGCTCCAGTCACCTCTTTACCATCGACTTTTGGATCATTTGGTACTAAATCTGTCTGTCTGTGCATTAGGAGAACCTCCACTCCTGCTGTCTTTCCTGCAGATCCTTCCCATCTGAAGGTATCTTACAATGCTGCAGAGAACAGAGACATTTCAGCAGTGGTGGAATTGCAACAGGGGTTGGCTTTTTCACAGAGCACTAGCATTAAAATGTACTAATTTTTTTAAACTTGGCGGCTTGTCCCTTCTTGGGTAACTAATCTGGTTTTAAAACCCTTTTCAGGACCATTGCTCTTGATGCTAACCTCCTACGCCTGGAAGTCTTACATCAGTCTCTGCTTTCAGTCCTCAATATCAACACACATTAATCCTGAAGTGCAATATTTACTGGAGATGTCAGTTTTTTTTCCTGGATCTATTTTAAATCAGAATGTGTTAAATGCTGGGAATAAACACTCCTGGTTGAAAGTAACTTTGTAGGCTGTGTGGGGAAAGGGGGATGGGGTTTTGACAGTCCCCGCTGCCAGACCCGCACAGGCCCTGCCTGCTCACCAAGGTTGTGTTGCTCCGAGAGAGTCACATTCCCAGGAATGAGAGAGTCTGAAGTCCTGAGCCACTGCATTTAAGTCAGAAAATTCTCATCTTGCAGCTCCAGCTAAAAGAAACAAGTTTTCTTTGAAATGTGCATCTGAAATTTTTTAAAATTTTCTTAACTTATTTGATGAGATGACTTGACTTCAGCTCTGTCCAGGCTCTGGAGAGGGACCAGGGGCAAGGATGGCTCAGAGCTGTAGCGTTTTGTCCTTAATCGTTGCCAGCAGAATGAAGCCTGCTCTTAGGGCCCTGGGGAGGTGAGTGAGGCTTCCAGCCCCAGGGGCAGGACTTGTTCTCTAGAACTCCCCCTTCTTCTCTTGCTTGTCTCACACCTCAGTCCTCCTGTGGACTTGCAGTCAGTACTTTCCTTGCGGGATGGTCAGAGCTCCTGAGCTTGTGCATGAACGTGGAGCATCACAGGAGCTCCTGGGGGTCCCTGGGGCACTGAAGCCCCTGGGCAGACTCTGCCCTGCTCCCAGGACGTTACCCTGCTCCCAGCCTGTCTTTCAGGGAGCTCCTCACTACAGCAGCTCCAACTCTGTCCTCCATCAGGCCACCCCACCCTGCCCCTTCCCTCCCCTGAGCTAACTTCTTTCTCATCTGTACTTTTTTTTGTTCTTGGGTATTTGTGTTTTTGGTGTATCTTCGCTTCTTCTTAACTGTAATAGTTGTACACTTAAAATAAATGCTTCAAATTAAAAGGCTTTTAAGTTAAGGGATGCCTTTGCCATAGTCTAGTTAATTGGTGCATCCAAAGATTGCTGCTATCACCCCGGAGAGGCCCATTTCCATCTGCGTGTCCGTAACCTACAGTTAGGGGCCGAGCTGCACCTGGCCTCGGCTGCTGAGCAGGAACCCCAGCAGTTGCCTTCTGGCTCCTGGATCCCTCCTTGGGAGCACAAGAACTATTGGGTTCTCACCACGGAGCAGCTTGGCTTTGCTTTGGCCGTCAGGCTGGCGTAGGAGGCTGAGGTGGCTGGTGGCAGAGAAGGGCCCAGGGAAGAACACCCCCCAGCTCCTCTCTCCAGGGGCAGGGCTCTGCCTGCAGCGGGGCAGGAGCATGCAGAGAGGGTCAGGGGCACATTTGAACCGGGGACCACATTCCTGTGGGCTCATCTGTCTGTGCCGGATGCCTTGAGAATCTCATTTTAAGAGGGACCGGAAAGCTCTGTCCTTTATCTTTGTTTTGTCGTATTTATGGAGAGCACAGGGAAGAAGTGTCCAGCGTGGTGCCAGGGAGAGCTGGCAGGGTGGAGGTGGGACCCCTGTCACTAACCAGTACTTCTGGAAGTCTGCACTATCCCCATGGATTGCTGAGGTTTGTGCTGCCCAGATTAATGCCAATTTACTAACCGCAAACAAACATATTAAATGGAAACTATTAAAGAACTCTATTTTAAAGAAATGAGTGGAGGTGTCTTTCTTTGCAGTCCCTTTGCCACAGGCCCCCCCACCTCCCCCCCAGCTCCTGCAGGACTGGAGTTGTGGATTTTATGTTGTCTTCCAGGGGGAGGTCTGTTCTGCCCTCCACCCTCAGCTCTGGTCAGCAGTTGAGAGGGGGCTGAAGCGTTTTGGTGGGGACCTTGCTCCTGCCTGGTGTGAGAGGTTTCCCCAAAGACCCCAGCTTGCCCCCTGCTTCTCCAGCAGCGGAGTCTGAGGTCCTGGAGATCCCGCAACAGAAACAACAGAGCAAGTCCTGGCACATCTACATTTATTGATGCAGTGCGAAGCTGGCAGTGACTGTTGCAGCCGTTTGCCTCCAACCTAGAGCAGGGGACGGGGCAGGGCGGGACAGGCAGCCAGGCTCCTGCTACTCGTGCTGGCAAAAAAAAAAACACCCCAGAGGGCTTTGGTGAGACCCTGGGCCCAGGGCAAGGAGCAGCCTCCCGCGCTTCAGGTCGTGGCAGCAGCAGTGAGGATGGCAGTGCTGGGCAGGATGTGGCCATGGGCTGTGCAGCTGCTTCTCTGGCTCCAGGAATGGCAGCAGCTGCTGCCCTCTTGTCCCAGGAACAAGTGATAGGACAAGAGGAAATGGCCTCAAGTTGCACCAGGGGAGGTTTAGGGTGGACATTAGGAGAAGTTTCTTCCCCCAAAAGGCCTGGCCCAGGCTGCCAAGGGCAGCGGTGGAGTCCCCAGCCCTAGAAGTGTTTAAAAGCCATGTAGATGTAGTGCTGAGGGATGTGGGTTACTGGTGGACGTGGCCATTCTGGGTTAACGGTTGGACTCGGTGTTCCAGCCAAAATGATTCTATGATTCTACACCTCCCCCCCTCCCCACAGCTGGGTGGGCTTTACCTTGGAGACGATGACCTCCCTCGTGCGGGCACGCAGCTTATTGACCTGCGTCTCGGCGATGTCAGCACGCTCCTCAGCATCGTCCAGCTCGTGCTGCACCTTGCGGTACTTCACCAGGTTGGAGTTGGCCTGCTGCTCCTGGATGGGTGAGAGGAGCGTGTGGGGCACGGCCAGGACATGAGCCATCCCAGACAGCGGCAGCTGTGTCCTCTGCCCCAGAAAGAGAGCAGTAGTGGGGATGGACACTTACGGCCTCCTCGAACTGGCGTTTGTAGCTCTTGACCTTGCTCTGCAGCTTGTCGATCAGGTCCTGCATCCGAGTCAGGTTCTTCCGGTCTTCCTCAGCCTGCAAGTGCCCTAGCCCCATCAGCAGGACCCCAGCAGAGCCCCCAGCTCAGGGTCCAGCTGCCCCAACACCTTTATCCAGAAGTCCCAGTGGTGCCACGGCCCTTCACGTACAAAGAGCACCAATCCAACCACCAGCCCATGTCCCCTGGGCCCCCCACCCCAGCACCTCACTCAGGATGTGCCAGCAAAGGGGCAAGACAGAGACACAGTGCAGATGGTAGATGCTGGGACAGGGAGAAGGCTGTCCTGTCCTTGGTCCCAGCACAGCAGCCAGAAGAAGCCAGGGCTGTGCTGGGGTGGAGCGAGGAGTGTTGCTCTGAGTGCAAGGACGATTGGGCCAAGTCCTGCTGGGGAAGCTACGTCTGGTGCTGCCGTACCTGGTAGCTCAGCTCCTTGATCCTCCGCTCATACTTGCGAATGCCCTTCTGGGCTTCAGCCATCTTCTTCTGCTCCATATCCAGCTCTCCCTCCAGCTCCCGCACCTGCGGGTGGGTAGAGGCCAGCTCAGCGCTCTGCTCCCCAGCACCAGCTGAGCCCAGATCACTCTCCCCAGATCAGAGCAGCCACAGTCAAGGCCAAGCCCCCCCAAGCAAAGGCTGGTCCCAGGTTTGCACGTCCTCAGGGACTGCCCCTCAGTACCCATGGTCCCCCTGTGACCTGGCCTTAGAGGGATGGGACAGTGCCTGCAGAGCCTTGGTGCCATCAGGGCTGGGGCAGTGCCAGCAGCCTGCTCCTGGGGTTCTGCCCCTCTGCCCTCACCCTGGCCTCCAGCTTCTGGATCTGCTTCTTGCCCCCCTTGAGAGCAATCTGCTCTGCTTCATCCAGGCGCATCTGCAGGTCCTTGATGGTCTGTTCCATGTTCTTCTTCATCCGTTCCAGGTGTGCACTTGTGTCCTGCTCCTTCTTCAGCTCCTCTGCCATCATGGCAGCCTGCGAGACCAAGAGCACAGAGGCATCAGCACAAGGCCAGGCAGCTCTGCCAGACCCTCCTGTGTCCTCCCACCCACCAACCCCACAGGGTGCTGGGCACCCTTGCCAAACCATGCCAAGCCATCTCCACTGTGCTCTTACATCCGTGATAGCCTTCTTCGCCTTCTCCTCAGCGTTACGACACTCCTGCACCGCATCCTCCACCTCACCGCTCAGCTGGGAGATGTCAGCCTCCAGCTTCTTCTTTTGGTTGATCAGGCCTGTGTTCTGCAGACAGAGCAGAGCAGTGCCACAGGACTGCTGCCCAACAGGCTCCCGCTGCTCCAGTGCTGGCAGAGCCCCGGGATCTGGTGGTCCCTCACCTGGGAGTGGAGCAGGTTGACCCTCTCGGTGGCCTCCAGTAGCTCCTGCTCTGCCAGCTTCCTGCTCCTCTCCGCCTGCTCCAGTGCTGCCCGCAGCTCCTCCACTTCTGCCAGCAGCAGGTTGTTGCGACGCTCCAAAGCGGCCGCCTGCTCCTTCAGGTCATCATTGTGGCGTTGAGTGTCGTCCAACTCAATTTGCAGATCCTGCCGGGCAGCATGAGGTCAGTGGGGATGGGAGGGAACTGGGGCTGGCAGCTGGGACAGCACAGAGCCCATCCCACCCACAGCCATCCAACCTTGATCTGGGCCTGGAGCTGGCGGACCAGTTTCTGGAACTCGGCGGCCTGGCGGTTGGCGTGGCTCAGCTGGATCTCCATCTCATTCAGGTCTCCCTCCATCTTCTTCCTCAGACGGACAGCCTCATTCTTGGCTCGGGCCTCCGCATCCAGTGTGGCCTGCATGGAGTCCATGGCACGCTGGTGGTTGCGCCTGTGGGAAAGATGATGTATCAGCACCATCTGAGCGGGGACCATCTGGGCAGCCCTGTCAGGGCCATGGTGCCAGCTCTGTCCCCACAGCAATGGCCCAGCTTGTCCCGTCTCAGCACACACCTCAGGTTCTCAAACTCCTCGTCCTTCTCTGCCAGCTTCCTGTCCACATCAGCCTTGATCTGGTTCAGCTCCAGCTGGATGCGCAGCGTCTTGCTCTCCTCATGCTCCAGGGCCCCCTATAGATAGTGGCAGTCATGAGAAGGTGGCCCCTGGGAGGGATCGCCCCAGCCACCCATCCCAGCCAGGCCTTGGCCCGAGCCCAGAGCTACAGGGAGCAGGGCGGGTGGAGTCACCCCAGTGCCTTGCTGTGGTTGCACAGCACCCATGAGTGGGGTGCCCAGAGGTGTCAGCCCAGCTCAGGACTATCACCCTGCCAGCCTGGAGTGTGTTGCTGCTCCAGCAGCACCCAACCAGAGCTGCAGGGTGGGCCAGTGGCTCTTGAGGGCAAGCAGGCACATGCGAGCCTCAGTGGTAAACCAGGACCCACCTCAGCTTCCTCCAGAGCTGCCTGGATATCGCTCTTCTCACTCTCCAGGGCTTTCTTCAGCTTCTCCAGCTCATGGATGGTTTTGCCGCTCATACTGATCTGGTCAGTGAGATCAGCAATTTCCTCTGGCAGGGACGGAAGGTTGTTTGGTCAGGAACAAGCTCGTAGGGCCAGCCCCACAAGGTGACTTCCCCACCCCCCCTGCCCAGGCTTGGCTGATGTCCTCACAGCCCTTGGAGAGCTGCTGAGGTTGCGCTTGGGGACATCTCTGGGTCCTGCTGCACTCCCTTGCAGTCTGGGTGAAGTAAAGGGCATGGCAGAGGCATTAAGGACCCATGGAGACCTGCTTGTCCAAGAGGAACACCCTCAAGCCAGTGTCATGCCACAGCCATAGCGCACACAGCAGCAAAACATGCACCACTTGCAAACAAGAGCCAAGTGACACTGCCTGTCACCCAGAGTGTCCCCAGCAAGAGGGCAGGACATGTGCTGGCTTCCTGGCTGGGCTGCTGCATCCCTCCAAGGAGGAAACAGGCCAGGCTTGGCTGAGCAGCAAGGTCTGCTCCCTGCCTACAAGGAACCCCATCCCACCACATGCCCGAGGACAGGGGGGCCACAGGCTGCCCGTGAGACCAGGACCCTGGGGAGAAGAGTCCAAGGGGAGAGCTGGGCCCAGTCCTACCCTGTAGGTTCTTGTTCTCCCTCTTGAGCGTCTCCAGGTTATCCAGGGACTCCTCATAGGCATTCTTGAGCTTGAAGAGCTCTGTGCTCAGGCTGCGTGACTCCTTCTGTGATGCCTCCAGCTCTGCCTGGGTCTCCTCATACTTCTGCTTCCACTCGGCCAGGATCCTGTCAAAGTTGCGCTGTTTCTTGTCCAGGGCAGCGCAGGCTGAGTTGGCACGCTCCAGATCCACTGAGAGGTCCTCGATCTCTGTCTGCAGCCGGTGCTTGGTCTTCTCCAGTGAGGAGCACTTGGCGTGGGCAGCCTCCACTGCCTCCTCTGCCTCCTGCAGCCGGATGGCCAGCTTCTTCCTGCCGATGGAAGCAAGGGGTGAGTGCTCCCAGCCTAGGTGTCATCCCACCCCACTGCTCAAAGGAGGGAAGGCCACAGCCTGCTCAAAGAGCCTCAAGTCCGGATAGGAGGGTGAAGTGTCACCCTAGGGTCTGGGAAAGCCTCAGTCTTGAACAGGAACCTGCCACCTGCAAGGAACAGACTGTACCATGAGACTCACTTGGCTTCCTCCAGCTCCTCCGTTCTCTGGATGGCATCTGTCTCATACTTGGTTCTCCACTGGGCCACTTCTGCATTGGCCTTGGACAAGTTCCTCTGGAGCTCACTCTTGGCCTCCACCTCCTCCTCATACTGCTCCCGTAGCAGGTCACAATCATGCCGGGAGGCTTGCAGGGCATGGGCCAGGGCATTCTTGCTCTGAGGAAGAGAAGGCTCATGGGAGGAGCAGCTGGGCCCAGGCTCCAAGACACCACCCATAGCCATGGATGGCACTGGGACTGGTGGCAGCGAACTTCTGTTTTCCCCAGGCTAAGAGCTGCCCTTGGGGCTCCTATGTGCAGGATATGCCCCACCTCTCCAGTCCAAGAATCTGGGCCACTGCCACAGTGGGACACACGCCCCATTCTCTGAGATCTATGTCACTCAGAGATCAGCCATGCCCTGGAAACCTCACCTTGGTCTCTTCCTCCAGTTGTCTCTTGAGTTCCTCAATGTTCTGGGTAAATGAGGTCTTGCCACGGTTCAGCTGGTTGATGAAGGACTCCTTCTCCTCCAGCAGCCGACTAAGCTCCCCTGGGATCAAACAGAGCCAAAACAGCTACTCTGGGGCCAAAGTGCTGCCATCTGCATTAGCTCACGCTCCCTCAGAGCCTGTGGTCTTCGGCTGTGTGGAGACCTCCAGCAATCTCAGCTCTACACCCATGCAGGCTCATGAGCAGAGGTGCATGCCAGCAGCTAAAGGAAAAGTGGGCCAGCTAGGAACCTGCTCCTTCTGATGCCTGAGATCCCAGCACATGCCCCAACAAAACCAGCATCACCACAGAGGTCCTCTCTTCCTTGACAAGCTAATGGTGCCTCCTGAGTGGAGACACAGCATGGACATTCCCCTCGCCTCCACTCCAGATGGAGCTGCTGCTAGGTTTTTTTGTCCATGGGAGGAGGAGGACAGCCTGCCCAGCTGAGATGTCCCAGTGTCAGACCAGCCCCAGGGCAGCCAGGTGTGTCCTGGACCTACCGTTCTCGGTCTGCAGCCTGCCCCGCTGCGTGCTCACATCGGTCAGTTGTCGCTGCAGCTCATCCACTTTGGACTTGGCCTCGTTCAGCTGGTCCTCATAGGTGCGGCACAGCTTCTCAGCACTGGCCTGCACAGACCAAGCAAAGCCTGTGAGACCCAGCTCTGTCCACAAAGCACCAGTGACTGCCCCACCCCAGGACCTTGCTGTCCTGCTCCACTGAGCCATGTGCAGAGAGCAGGAGCCAGCCAGATCTCTCATGTTTCTGCTAACCTAACAGTGGCTCTCTGTAGTCAGTATCCCAGAAAATGTCTTCCCAGATTCTCCAGACTTCACTAGGACAAGCAAACCCTGCTACAAGCACTGCCATAGTGACATAGAACCATAGAATGGTTTGGGCTGGATGGGACCTTAAAGATCATCTAGTCCCCAACCCCTTGCCATGGCAGGGACACCTCCCACTAGACCGCATTGCTCAAAGCCCCATCCAACCTGGCCTTGAACACTTTCAGTGCTGGGGCATCTACAGCCTTCCTGGGCAACGTGTTCCAGTGTCCCACTACCCTCACAGAAAAAATTCCTCCTAATTTCTAACATAAATCTCCCCTCTGCCAGTTTGAAGCCATTACTTTTCATCTTATCACTACAAGCTCTCGTAAAAAGTCCCTCCCCAGCTTTCTTGTAGGCCCCCTTCAGATACTGGAAGGCTGCAATAAGGTCTCCCTTAAACCTTCTCTTCTCCAGGATGAACAACCCCAACTCTCTCAGCCTGCCCTTGTAGGAGAAGTGTTCCAGCCTAGGAACATAGGGACAAGCTGTATCTAGGGGAAAACACGGACTTGGCCATGGCAAAGAACTACCTAGGACAACATCTCATGGACATGGCTGTGCTGAACACACTGCTACAGGTTCACAGAAGAGCTGAACGTGCCTTGCCCAGAACCAGCTCCCACCTTGTTCTTGGTGAGGTATTCAATGTTGGATGACAGGTCATCCACCTCCATCTTCATCTCGCTCTTCTCCTTCTCCAGCTTCTGCTTGACACGCTGCAGGTTGTCGATCTGCTCGCTCAGCTCTGCCACACTGTCAGCGTGCTTCTTCCGCAGGGCAGCTGCCGTGGACTCATGCTGTAGGGTTGCTTCCTCCAGGTCCCGCCGTAGCTTCAGAAACTCTGCTTCCCGCTTCTTGTTCATCTCCAGCTGCGTGGCTGTCGCCCCGCCGGCCTCCTCCAGCCGCTCACTCAGCTCCTCCAGCTCCCGTGACACTTCCGCCCGCTGCTTCTCCACCTTGGCTCTGGCAGCACGCTCGGCCTCCAGCTCCTCCTCCAGCTCCTCAATGCGGGCCTGGCAGAGACAGAATAAGATAGTAACTTGGTGAAGCTCCGGTATCTTTGCTCCCTTCAATGAAGCAAAGTGTCTTCTCTGATGCTGAGGAGCAACAAGCAACCAGCCTGGAGCAAATGCTTGGGCTGTTTTGGGATTCTCAGAGGCAGGCATGGCTGGTGCTCCTTGGTAGCCTGCTTTGCAGAGCTCCTGCTCTCCTCTGTACCCTGCCATCAGGATCCAGGCTGGTATCAGCCTCCTTTCAGGGGGAACCTCCATGCAAACTGCCTGAACTTGGGGGCCTGTCTCTGCTAGGAAGAAGCCGAATATACTAAATTTGGATCTTCTACGTTTGGGCACTGGATGTAAGGTTTGAGACTGGGCAGAGAATTACATCCCAGAAGCTGTTCCTCATGCTGGTGCTAGCGTTCACCTCAATAGTTCATTCTTTAATTTTCAGTCCACCACATTTTGGCAGAGGGCTTGGCTTCTGCTAACAGGGCCGGCTTTTTTATCATTATTCTGTCAAGGAGATGTCTATGTGCTCAGAGAGAGACTGGCTATACAGATTGCCCAGCACATTTCATCTGACGGAAATTCAGGACTCCTGGGCTCCAAGAACAGTTCTTCTCACCATACCTGGAGCTCCTTGATCTTCTTCTGCAGCTGGGCCTCGGTCACTTGCCCATCTTCAATCCTTGAATTCAGTTGACTCATTTCAAAGTCTTTCCTGCACAGAAAGAAGGCAGAGCCTCTGGTCAGACAAACACTGTCCTTCCAAGTCCCTCTGGCTCCTGAAGCTAGAAGAAGATTGTTCTCTGCACTGTAACACCCAGGTCCAGAGTACAAACAAACCCACACATAAAGGGACTGCAGGAGTAAGAAGCAGTATATGGACTACTCTGAGGAGGGTTGGAGTGGCCAAACTCGGCTCTGAGGTTTTCCCTATGAGGTCCCTTAGGTGGTGTTCTCCAGTTCCCCAATGAGAACGGAACATGAGTGATGAAGTCTATAACTGTAGCTGAGGTCATAGCTCTGCGTTAGGATCCCGCCAGGCAAGTCTCTCCTCTCCAACCCCAGGTACCCTCAGGCCTACAGCACCCTGACCTATTAGTCTGCAGCTGACAAGCTCCTCAGCATCTCTGCAGAGTGCCCAGGAAAGCCAAGCCCTCATTTTGCCTTATCACACCAGCAGTGCTCTAAGGCACCACCCAGTAGCCCCTGCAGAGGCCACATGTCCACTTGGTTTAAGGTGGGCTCTGGCCTGGCAGAGCAAGCACACAGCCCAGGCATGTATCACACTTACTTTTTGAGTCTCTCCTCCAGCTGCTGTTTGTCATTCTCCAGATCCATTACAGACTCTTGTGTCAGCTTCAGGTCTCCTTCAAGCTTCCTCTTTGCTCTTTCCAGGTCCATGCGGACTTTCTTTTCTTGTTCAAGAGAGCTTTCCAGCTGGAGAATGAAGGGAGACAGATTAGGGAGGGAAAGGACAATTTCTAACCCCAACCTTCCCCATATCCATTGCTGTGGGAACTTCACCCAGGCCTGAGAGCCAGAGCTGTTTCGTAGTTGGTCTCCAGTCTTGCTCCCTTAGCACAGGACTTGTCTCCATGAGGTACCTCTAGACCACCTCTTGGTTCAGGAGCAGTTTGTCAATGTGCTTATTCATCAACTGGCCATATTAAATGGGGATCTGATAATGATCTCACCCTCAAGATCCTACTAAGGGACAGCCTTTGGGTTCTCCTGGAGCTGTGACTCAAACCCCTCTCACTTCACTGTCACTTAGCCCATGACTCACATCATCCACTTGCTGCTCCAGTTTGACCTTGGCTTTGGTCAGTGTGTTGACCTTGTCTTCCTCAGCCTGCAGGTCATCGAGGGCCTGCTGATGAGCCTCTTGCAATGCTTTCTTCTCTTTGGTCAGCTTGGCAATGATCTCATCCAGAGCAGCCATCTCTTCAATCAGGTTTTTAACCTAGATCAGTGAGGTCAAAAATTGAGTGCATCTTCTCAGAGACAGGGGATGCAGAGCTACTACAGCAGCCTGATCCACAAAAGGCAGGAGTCCATGATCAACAGCAGCTTGGCACTGCAGCAGCAGCCATCCCCTCTCCACTTGGCCAGATTGGTTCCACCAGGTGGTTTGTCAATGCCCCAGATCTCTTGCCATTGCACAGAACTGTTTGCCCACACTACTCCTGTGGTGGGACACCAGAGGGGTTTGCCATCTCACACCTCTTTGCACTCTGCCCTGCCCCAGCTCCCACACACCAGCAGCCTTGTCCCTGATGTTTCTCTTTGGCGCCCCCACAAGCTCTTAGGGCCCAGGGCAATGAGGCTGTACCCTGCAGTTACCTTGTTCTCTGTGGCATGCTTCTCCTTCTCCACCTTGGCCAGAGTGATCTCTAGGTCATCAATATCCTTCTTCAGCTCTGCACACTCATCCTCCAGTTTGCGTCTCTTAGCGGTGAGGTCTGAGTTCATCTCTTCCTCATCCTCCAGACGCTCTGTTAGCTCCTTCACTTTGGCCTCCAGCTGGATCTTGGACTTGATCAGCAGGTCACAGCGTTCCTCTGCATCTGCCAGGTTGTCTTGCTCCTGGGACAGGCACAGGAGAGGCAGTGCTCACCCACTGCCCCAAGAGCTTACCAGCAGGCTCTCAGCCATGCTCTCCTGGCCCAGAGCAGAAGCTCTCCTTGTGGAAGGGGCAGAGCAAGTCTGAGGAGCTCAGGTGTACAAAAAAGACAGCTCCAGTCACTGCCTGTTTTCAAGGGCCATGGGACAACCACTAACACTAACCAGGGCCAAAGAGCTAACAGCAACTCCATTTTCCCAAGGAAGGAAACACTGGGCTAACAGAAACGGCCACAGATTAGCTACAGCTTGGTGAGCAAACATTACCATCCCTCCCACCCCAATGTCAGGAGGCAGAGGAGCATGAATCTGCCATGGCAGCCCTGAGATGGCAAGACTGTGACATTGCTTGAGGTTTGCACCAAGTCTAACATTTCATTTCAGACTGCAGTGAGGGGGTCTCAGAACTGGCAGAGGCTGAAGGAGGTATCTAGCATGTTCTGCTCCTTCTACCCATGGACCCTCCACTATCTTTACACTTCCAGAGACAGGGTGAGGCACTCACTGCCTGCAGCTGGAGAGCAAGGTCATTCTTCTCCTGGATCATGGAGACTTGCTTCTCTTCCAGCTCCTTCCTCTTAGCCTCGGACTTCTCCAGAGCCTCCTTCAGCTTCTGGAACTCCTCCTTCAGATTGGACATTTCTTTCTCAGTCTGAGCAGACTTGAGTAAAGGCTTGATCTTGAAGAACAGCTTCATCCAGGACCAGTTCTTGACAGCATTGAAGGCCCGGATGTTCCACTGGATGGTATAGAGGGCTTCCCTGGAGGGATACAAGCACAACCACATCACCATGGGTGTAGATTCCCTACCTCCCATCCTCACTGCAGCAGTGACCTGGCTTTTGCAGGCTTGGAGATGACTCTGTTCTTCACCAGGAGGGCAAATGACAGTACCTTGAGTGAATGACACACTGTCTGCACACTGTAGTGGTCCTAGTGGGATGGGTGGTGTGGCCTGGCTGTCAAGTCTCCTCATTATGCATCCCTCTGAATCTTCCAGTGGAAACCAGAGGCTCTCCCCACCTATATACACTGACCCTCCTTACCAGGCCCATGCCAGACCTCTTACAGGACCTCTGCCTCCATCCCTCCAGGACAGTGCCAATACTCAACCACTGCCAGCCACAGTCAAGTCCCATAGGTCAAACCCGCTGAAATGCGCAGAAGGAAAAAGGAGAGATGCTCACAAAGTTCTCCCTCTTCCCCGCACAACTCTACCTCCTGCTGATGATCTTCTGATACTCAATGCGCATGAGGTGTCCACGGATTCTGGCCTGCAGCATGGTCAGGATCTTGGCCAGACGCTCATCTCGCATCTCTTCCAGAAAACCTAGCAAACCAGCCTTGAAAAATACCTGCAGGCAAGAGGGTGAGAATGGAGTCAACAGCAGAGAGGGCAGAGGGGTCAGGGGTAACGTCACCTGTCAGGCAGACCTGGGCTACAGGTGGCCCAAAGCAGGATGCACAGAGCAGCGAGAGCTACACACTTTAGGGTTAGGTGTCCTCCCTGCTCGGGCACACACCCATGCTCTGCTCTGGTTGGGGGGTGCACCCACACAAGGCCCAGGCACAGCTGGCACCAGATCTCCTGACCCTGCACATCCCCTTGCATGCCCCAAAAGGCACCAGATGAGCTCAGGCAGCAGTGACCTTCTGCTCAGACCTGTTTCTTCCCAACCTGCTTTTTCCTCTGCCCTCCTCAATCCTTTCAAGGGCCACATGCAACCTGCAGAGCAGAGGGCTTCAGCAGGGCTGTGGGCAGGCAGACAACAAGCTGGGCATGGAGAGCAAGCTGGGATTGCAGAGAGACAGAAGGAGCAATGTCTGCCTCCCAGAAACCAGCTGCTTGGTCTCACCTTGGTATGACCAAACTTGTACTGTGAGTGGTCCAGTTCCAGGGAGCTCAGCAACTTCTCTGTGGCCTTTCTGCTGTCCACAAACTTGTCATCTGGAATGGCTGCTGGATTCAGGATACGGTAGCTGTAGGGACAAAGCAGAGGGAGGACATGCAAGAGAACCCCAGCACAGGGTTCATAGCTCCATTATCATCCCTGTACCCCAGTCATGCCAGTTCCGCCTTGAAGCATGTTGCTGCAGCACTGGCTGGAGCCCTGTCTGAACCAGGAGCTCCAGGGAGCAGTATAGGCTGTTCTGCAGAGTGGATACCAGGGAACCCTGCCACATCTTAGTCCCTGAACACAAGACAGTGTATGAGGAGGCCACTGGCCTCACCATGCCTGGTCAGGCCCAGGCCAAGCGGGATGGATGTGGCTGGCCTGGAGAAGGGTGAAGATCCCAAGGGCAGAGAGAAATCTGAGCTAGGATCAGAAGACCTGAGCCATCCACCTGCTCCAGTCCTGCATTCAGCATCTCAAACACCATGTTGTCTCATCATGTCCGGCACCAAACTGTCCATGTCTGGCACCAGAGAGTCAGTAGAAGAGCTATCGCAAAATGTGCACTCACTGGGTGCATTGTGGTGCTTCAGACCAGCCCTGCACAAGCTGGGGAGCAGGTCAGAGCCAGGGCAAGTCTGTCCCCCCTCAGAATATGTGATGGCTGCAGTGCAAGGAAGAAGAGGGAGTTACCGCTGCTTGAAGTCTGCGTAGAGGATCCTGTTGGGGAATCCCTTACGGCAGATGCGGATACCTTCAAGGACACCATTACACCGCAGCTGATGCAGCACCAGGAAGGCATCCATAGCTCCTATGATTGAGAACACAGAGTGGACACTCAGCCCAAGAAGACAGGAAATGGAGCCACAGCATGGGCCTGAACAGTGGGAATAGCCCATGGTTTTGAATGTGGGTGTTAACCTGTTTTGTAGGCCTATGCTGAGCACTAGTGCTGCAGCCTGGGCCTTGGATGGTGCAAGTCCATCTGAAAGACTCATCCATGCCACACAAGTGCAAGGCAGCCCAACCATCAATGCGCAGCCAAAATGGGAGCCAGGCAAAACTCATTCTCCCCAGGACAGGAGACTGGCAGGAGTCACAGGGGTTTCCACACTGAGGTGGGGCCAAGTCTCAGTGGCAGCAGAACTGCTGCATGAAAAGGGTTGGGGGGAAGGTGGGTGCAGGAGTGCCCACCAGCTCCCACACATGGATGTCACCTAAAGGAACTGCCAGGTTGTTGTCTCAGTCCATGCATACCTGGAGTCTTTGTCTCGTTGGGGATGATGCAGCGGACAAAGTGGGGCTGAGTGGAGCGCAGGTTGGTCATCAGCTTGTTGAGATTCTCCTGTAGAGCAGACACAGGGGATGAGGCATGAGGTGACAGCTCTGCTCCCCTACAACACTTCTCTCCAGCCCTTTCCCCCAACAGGCAGGGACAGAGCAGACCCTGAGAGCCCCTTACTACTCTCCATGAGAAAGGAGGAATGTCCTCCTGCTTGGCTGCTCTCTGTGCTATATGCCAACAGGACATCCCCAGCCCCATAGCACGACCACAGCCTTCTGCTAGAGTGGGAGCAGTGTCAGAGGGGACTGGGTTGGCAGACGTGCCAAATGGCACCTGCAGGTTTTGCTATGTCAGAGACGAGCCAGATGCTTCCTGAGTGTTTGTAGGCAACATTTTGTGGCAGGGGAGAGCCACAAACACAGGACTGAGCACATTCCTGGCACACAGCTCTGCTGGCACCCATCACCCTGTGCTCAGCAACCTGCAATTCAGTGCTGGCAGACACATTGGCTGCAGTCCTCATCACATCAGGTTTTCCCTGCACCTCCACAGTGCTGCCCAGGCCCTTCGGCCATGCCAGAGGGTCCTGCAGACCCAGCCTGGCCCTCCTCTACTATCCAAGGCCAGGCTCAAGCCAAGCCACGTCCTTGCCTTTTCTTGTGGGAAAGGCACCTGCACCCTCCACCTTTCCAGGCTGCCTTCCCCTGCTCATACAGGTTCAGCCTGTCCAGGACAGCTTGGGGACGGGGAACGCCTTCCCACAGCTCCATGGGGCAACTTCTTACCACAGACACCTTTCTCCGAGGCCTGTGACTTGTCCAGGAGGGAGAAAGCCACGTGTCCCTAAACGGGGACTCTGACACAATCACTGCCCTCTTTGAGCACCCTGTCAGCACAAGGCTGTCATGGCAGGACACAGCTTTGGGCTCAAACACCCCTCTGTGCTGTTTTCCAGTTGCTTAAGCTCTGGGATGGACAAGTAACACCTGTGGTGAGCATGGGAACAGGGGTGTGTGTTATCCTGAGCTGTAAAATAGCTCAGGTCACCTCCCTGGACAGAACAGCAGGAAGCTGCCTACTCAGAGACCTGTCAGATCCTCCTCCATTTTCTTCTGCCCAAAGGCTGTCCTTCCCGCCGACAAGAATGAGGAGAGAAGTAGCACAGACTTAAAGTGATGTTCATGTAATACATTATCTAAACATCACTACAAGTCTTAACTGCCGCTCTCCCAAAGGCGAAGGAGCTGCCGGGCAGCGCAAGCATCACGTGGGCAGAAAGCAGCACAGGCCCCAGCTCAAAGGGAGCCATCACTCTCCCAGCCTGGAGCCGCGTGTCCTTCCCTAACAGCACAGGGACGGGGCTGGGACTCTGCCATGTACAGGTCCCTTGCCCAGAGACAAGATGGTGTTAGAAGCTTTTGCCTAGTTGTGGTCCTTCAGGAGCCCTGGTGGTCCTTCAGGCCCCAGAAGTTCATGTGCAAGATGCCCCAGAGTCTTGGGAGGGAAGTGGTCCTGACACTGGGGCACTCTGAGCATGCTCCCCTCGTGGCCTTGGGTGAGGAGATGGCTCTTACCTTGTGCAGCTGCGACACTGTTTGGAAAGAAGCTGCCTTTTTACGTTTCTCCTTGGTCCCTGGCTTGTGAGGTTCCTCTGTTGGATTGAAATATCAATTAATTACATCAGCAAAACATTTGCTTGGCTTAGAAGTCTCAGGAGCACCCCCAAACACCCCTGAAGTGCCCACATCCCCTGATCTCTGTAAAGCAGAGACGGTAGTGCCCTCCTGCAGAGCAAAGTCACAGACCACCAAAAACATCTCCCACGGCACCCAACTCTGGGTGTTGCTTCCCAGCTCTTAGTAACAGGAGGCCCCTACACACATCCCAAGTCACAGGACCACCAGGACAGGTCTACAACACCACACAAGCTCAACCTGGTCCTAACCACCCACCTAAAGACCCTTGGTCAGCACTGTGTGTCCAGAATACTCACCTACCCAGGTCAGAAAAGTTTTAGGGGTCAGTGTGGGTCTTCCCTTTGCCTGGGCTGCTAGGTGCAGGAACACTGCACTAGCAGCTGGGTGTGGGGGTTAGGAGGCTTTGCTGCAAAGGCAGGGAGAGACCAAGGTCAAAAAAGGGGTGAGGTTGTTCCTCACCTGAAGTAGAGCCCACGTAGTTCTCATAGAGGGAGGCCAGAAGCTTGTTTTGGGATTTTTGGAAGACAGACACCACTGTCTCATTCAGGGGGTCCTTGTTCTTGTCCAGCCACCCAATAATGTTGTACGGCACCTGTCACCAGAGGATAGGCAAAGGTAAGGACAGCCCTGCAAGGAGGAAGGTGTGAATGCTGTGGGAGAGCTGACAGGGGACCTACCACACCAGCATAGTGCACCAGCTCAAAGTGGGCCTCGTATTTCCGCTTTTTATCTGGCCGGGGCTTCTGGAAGTTGGGTGACTTCCCAATGTGGTTGTCGTAGAGCTTTGCTTTGAATGACATGTCGGAGGCTTTTGGGAACATGCACTCCTCTTCAAGGATGGACAAGATTCCCAGTGGCTGCAGAGAGAAGGTGGTACAAAGAGGTCTGAACTCAGTGTTGCCACATCCCATCCCAGAACGGGGGATTCTCTGTGCCACTGAGCAAGGTCAGGCAGGCTTGGCTTGGGAGACCTCATCCTCATTCAGGCAAATGATGCAAGACACTGACCATGAGGCAAGCTATCTCTGGTATATTCCAGGTTGCATCTGACCTCCACCCAGTTAGAGGGGGACTGGCCAGGCCTGCAAGACACAGGGGCTTGCCCAGGTCCATGACTGTTGGGAAGGGGAGAACCTCTCCAGAATCCTGACAGGTTTGCTCCTTTCCAAAAAAAAGGTGAGTTTCTTCAATGCAACGGTGGAAATCTTTCATACAAGCTGCTCTGAATCAGCAAGTACTCAAGAGGAGGCACTGAGGAACAGCAAGTGAGTAGGAGAAAATGGGCAGAGATCACTGTTCTCTGGAAGAGAAGACCACACTAGGTTTTGTGGGTCATTGGTGGGTAGGAACAGAATTTCTACGGTTTCATGAAGTCAATCTGTGTCAAAAAGGACTCAATGGACTGGAGACCCTGAGCTGTAAGTGTGGGGAAAACAAAGTTGGGCACTTGCCATTGACTAGGGAGAGAACAATTTCATTTCTGGTAGCAGGACACCTCTAACTGTTCCAGTCTTTGCAAACAAGGCGCCCACAGGAATGGTAATTCCTGTGTCCTGACTCATGCTTTACCTTCTCAATCAGGTCGATACAAGCCTGCAGGTCCAGGCCAAAGTCAATGAAGACCCATTCAATGCCTTCCTTCTTGTATTCTTCTTGCTCCAGGACAAACATGTGGTGGTTGAAGAACTGTTGCAACTTCTCATTGGTGAAGTTGATGCACAGCTGCTCAAAGCTGTTGAACTGCAAGAACAAACCAACCTGTGTCAGGAAAAGGAGCTGCAAACATGAGGGGGTTGACTCTTTTGTTTTGTCTGGGTGTGAAGAGTGATCTCTGCTAGGCTCAGCTGGATTGCTACCAGAGCAAGTAGCCAGGAAATCATTGGAGATGTCCCCACAGCTGCCTGTTTTCTCCAGATAAATTAATTCAGATAAGAGCTCTTCTTCTTATCAAGGCCAGCAGTTTCTTGAGGGAGACAAAGCTGTCAGAAACAGGGGACTGAGCTGTCTACCTAAAACATTCCCCAAACCCATTGCAGGAGGTCTGCAGAACTCACTTCAAAGATCTCGAAGCCTGCAATGTCCAGTACTCCGATGAAGAACTGTCTGGCCAGCTTGGTGTCTAGTGTCTTGTTGATCCGAGTCACCAGCCACTTGAACATGCGATCATAGGTGGCTTTGGCCAGGGCTCCCACAGCATAGACAACCTGCCAAAGCAAATAATAGAGCCGGTCATGAGCACTGTGCAGAGGACATTAAGCAATGGGCCTGCCTGCAAAGGAGTCACCTACCAGCATGAGCAGGGAGCCTGTGGCACGGCACACTCACCTGCTCCACATTCTGACCTTTGGTCACATATTCATTGCCCACTTTCACACGAGGATGGAGCAACCCCTTGATGAGGTCAGCTGAGCTGATTCCCATCAGGTAGGCAGCTTTGTCAGCACCTGTAACACAGCACAAAAGTAGGAGGAGCCAGGAAGGAAAAAAAAGGAAATAAAAACTACCAGCTCTTCCACTGATCAGTGTTAACTATTCTTGTTTTTCCACCTGCTCTGGAGTGTCCACCAGTAACTATCGTGATTTCCCATCTTGGATATTGTAAGATGCTTTTAAGTCTGGAGCTCCTGCCTGAGAAGTTACCGTTTGGAGGAGATGGCCATAGCAGACCTGCTGCACCTTCTCTGGTGCCTATCAGGTTTTTGAGTCTTCTTGATCTGGGATCTCCATGCATTTTCCAGTGGAAGTTTGGATTCCCATGCAGTGAATTTGCACTGACCAAAAGAGAGGTGATTTTCTTGCTTATCTTTCAGAGACTCCCAATAGCAGATCATAACTTGAAAATCACCTCTGTAGGGAAATCACTGCTAGATCTAAATCTTCACTAATTACAGGTAGCAGATGAAACTTGTGTGGACATTCCTCAGGCAAGGGGAACTCGTCCTCCATGAATGTCAGCATGACCAACTCTAATCCAGGTAGAAATTTCTGCTGGATCCCTGCCTCAGCTTCCTGCTTAGTCCTTCCAGTTAAGTGACAGGGCTGTCCCTTCTCACTCCCCCACATGCTGGGAAGTCCCCCTCCCTGAAGCTTGCTCTGTTATTCCTGGGAGCCAAGCAGTGCAAAAGCAATAGCAAACATTTGAGGTCTGACTTTTCAGGTCTGCTCTGCAGCCTGGCTGCTCTCTTAGATTTGCACTGGATTTTCCTAAGCAACAAATAAGGGAAAGTATTAGACAGGGACTGTATCCTACTCTAACCACTCCTCAGGAGGCTGACTTGAGCAGGTCCTTGCAGCTCTTATCATGACCTGGCTCATATTCTGTGGATGACCTGCTCTGGAAGGCTGTCTAATGAAGTGCAAGAGAAGAGGTGTTGAGAGGCAGGAGAAGACTGAACAAAGGGAAGCAGCCTGTGATGCTGCTGAGGCAAGTCTGATGCAGATGAGACCACCTAGTGCTTGCAGATAAAGGCTGTTCTAAATATGCCCACTAAAGGATCAGCCCCTTTGTGCACTTAAGGCAAGTGCTAAGACAGTGTGGTTGCTTGGGATCATGGCCACTGATCTTCACAGACCAGGCCAAAGAAGTTATCACAGTCTGCCATTGCAGGAATCTGCATGCTCAGCCCCCGCTGGGCAGAGCTGGCAGCATGGAGCCAAACTCACTTTCAGTGCCGTCAGCCTCTGCCTGCTCTTCTCGCTGCTTTTGCTTGAACTTCATATTGCCGAAGTGCATGATAGCCCCCACTATTTTATAGGAGCCATACTTCTCATCATTGCTGAAGCCCAAGATGTCCATGGCATGCTGAGGAGAGACAAAGCAGTATAGATAGAACAAAATCACCACTCTGAGGGTTTGTCCCCCCACCTTGGCCTGAGGCACTCTCCCTATGCTGTGGCTCTGGGCTCTGAGCACCCTATCCTGGTGCTCTAGCCAGTGGGCACCTAGCCAAGGAATCCTGTCCATGGGATTTTGAATACGAGTCCAGCTCCCACAAGATCTATTTGAAAGCAAAAGGGCTAGCCTAGCATCCACAAGCAGGAGATTTTCCAAGCCAAGTTCTCATCTTCTCATGGGAGCCATGGGGCGTGCTCATGTGCCACAGACCCTTCCTAATGCAGGGAATTAGTCTCCCCTCTCTGCCTGGAGAAGGATGTCGATGGACATTGGAGTCACTCTGCTCTTTCTTGCAGGCTCACAGGCTATGTAGAGCAACTGCCAGTAAAACAGAGGGAACTCAAAGGACACAGAAAAGCCAGGACACGTGCCCATGTCTGCCCAGCGGGAGGTTGTACCCTCCTTCAGGCCCCTGCCTTGGGCTGTGCAGTAGGAAGGAAGTACACATACATCTGTCGCCATGAGTTCCTCGCCATCATCCAGGTTGTCCACAGTTGTTACACCCTGAGAGCAGAAGTGGTAGTCGTAGGGGTTGAGGGAGAGCAGCAGCATATCTGTTGGGGGAGGACATGCAGAGGGTGAGGCCAGTTCTGACAGAGACAAAGCTGGGACAGAGAAGCAACCCTGGACACAGATGAAGAGGTAAAGGCTTCACCAGCCTCAACTAGAGGGCACCAGCTGGTGGGAGGAACAGCCTCTTCCAGCCCAGGCAGGTCCACACATGAGTCCATCTCTTCTGTGATGTGCCTCCTCCTTGCTATCTTGGGACATGGCTTGGCTGCAGACTGATTTAGAAGTGGCCATCCATGTCCTTGTGACCACCAGATAAGATTACTGCTCTGCACAGCTCCCCAGACCTGCCTAATAAGGTATTGTTCTCAAGCCAGTAATATGCTCAAGAGCCTGCAGCCAAGAGGCTGACCACCCCAGGGGACCGTGCCAGCCATCTTTCTGCGGTGTGGAAAGGTTTCCTGTGCACTCCATGTGAGCTGGCACCTGGAGGGCAGGGCTGCCCAGAGCCCAGGACTGCCCTAGTGCACATTCGGGTCAGCTGGGACCGTCCTGGGGAATACATCTAGGACATGTCTACACCAGGCTGCTGCTGCAACTGAGCTGCGTGGCTGCTCACCTGAAACAGGTCATCTCTCTAAAGTAGCTGAAGGAACTCAGAGTAAGCTGCAAAACACTTCCTCCTGCCCCAAAATGAGTAGATATCCAGCCTGCACATGCTCAAACTACTGATGTATCCACCACACAACAAAGATCCTATGCAAGGCAGCTTTGCAAAGTGCACTCCCACCCTGCAGATAGACCTTGAGTGACCACTTCTCTACTCCTAGACAGCTGCAGAAAGGGCTATAGTCTGGCTTCTCAGTCTGTGAAGATAAAGGAGGCTGGACTAGATGACCTCTTGAAATCCCTTCCACCCTGAATTACCTGCCAATCCTCTGATCCTGTGCAGCTAGCAAAGCATTCAAGGACAGTACCTGCATGGTGAGCTGGGTTTGCTCATTCTATATAGACCCCAAAGCTGACAACAGAGCTCTTTGTGGCTCTTTTCAGGCCACCATGCTATAAAGGCTATGCTGCCCCTTCAGCTGCCTTACCTTGCAGCTCTGGTTTCTTCCCAGAGAGGATCTGGTAGTAGATGTGGTAGCTTCTCTCTTTGGGTTGCTGGAAAATCACTCTTGATTTTTCCAGAAGATCTAGAATCAAATAGAGCAGAGGCGTTAGAGGAAGGCTTGTTTTTTCCTGGAGCTGACCCAGAATGGGCACAAGCAGCGAGCTGAACTCCCTCCCCACCGCGCTGGTATGAATTTACTCACAGATGTCAATGTCTGCAGAGGCCAGCTTCCCGGAGGGGCCAAAGTGGATCCGGATGAACTTGCCCTGAAAACATGTGCAAGAGGTAAGCACTGGGCTTGCCTACACAGGTACAATTCTGAACAGTGCCTAGAAACCCCAGACAACTATGAGACACTGGTAATTTCCCACTTCTGCTGATGCCAGGCACATTAATGGGCTCTGAGGGGTAGGTGGGTGAAGCTCTCTGGTTTGTAATGTGCAGAGGGTCAGACAGCATTGCCTACAGCTTTGAACACTTGACAGGCAGACGTGCCGCTCATAGCAGATAAATCCCTGTCCTCAGGCCTGTTCTTAAAGCAAAGCATTTCTGCAAGGCGGTGTGACGTGGAGCCTGCCAGCAGCCTCCTGCTCTGTACTGCTCTGAGGAATCCCACCCAGGTGTGTCTCCTCTTCCTCCAAGGCATCAAAGCCACCTGTGGCTGATGAGCTCTGCACCGCATAGCAGACCCAGGCTGGGCTTAGCAAAAAAGGTCCTGCTCCCTGGAAGGGGCACCCTTGTCTGTCCCAGACAAGCTGTGCTTACTGGCCCTCTGGTCCTGTAAGGGCCTTCTCTCCAGCCACAGGCTGTGACACCAGGGTGATTCACTCTGACCAGCACACCATTGACTGCACTGATGTCACCAGAAGAAGCTTGGCAATTGCAAGAAGCAAAAGAATGGGACCCCAGCACATCTGCTCTCTGTCTCGCTCAGACACTTACAAAACGCGAGGAGTTGTCATTTCTTATGGTTTTGGCATTTCCAAAAGCTTCCATAGCTGGGTTAGCCTCAATGATTTGATCTTCAAGGGTGCCCTGGAAAACAAAACCAAAGGATATGTCAACTCCCACCCAGCCAGAGGGGATCCGTTACCAACAACACAGGGAAGCAGAACGCGGGGCTCCTTGCACCATCTCCCTGCTACACTTCTTGGCTGTTTCTCAGAGCCTGCTGCTCCTGAGGCATCTCCTTGTCTCATGAGGAAAGAGGTTTAGGGGTTAGCAGAGCTAGGTTTTGCAGCAATGCTCTCTGTGAGCTTCTCCTTGCCTAAACTGGTCCCTCTGAAGATCCAGGCTGCTGTCCTCCTTAGCCCCTTTCTTAGGCAGCTACAATATGCAAACCAAGAGCAAGCACGCATTGTCACCACAACAGTCTGAAGCATTTCAGGCTCTTTGACTCTGCCAGGCTTTTCCTCTTCCCCCAAACCAAAGCCTTGGACAGTTCAAATTGCAGCACATTGCAAAAGGAGAGGTCCAGAAAACAGGGTTGATCTGTGACTCCCTGGGCTAACAACATGAACAGTGGGGTCACAGTGGGATGGGAACACATCACGGGTCCTGGCTGGTGTGACCCACTGAACTCACTGGGGCTCTCCAGAGCAAGCCCCAAGATTAATCTTCCCCTAACCTTGTTTTTCCATTCACATTTCACATGCATGGTTCAAAGATAATAAGACAGACTCCACCTAATGCAGGCAAAGCAGGACAAGAATTCAAGGAGAGAAGCAAGAGACTCATGCCAAGCCACACAAAGCACAGGGGAGTTTGACAACAGTAGTAGAGTTTGATGGCACAGGCATCTGCAGGGCTTTCCATGAGAGCTTTTGCCCATGCCCTGACACATTGCAGTCCACAGGTGAGAAACGCCAGCTCTGGGCTCTGCCCACCAAAAGCCATGATGTTTTTTCTATGCTGGGCCCATGACTGCTCCCCACCCCTGCAGCTCCAGCATGTGAAGGACAAAGGAGGCAGAGAGCAGCTGTGAATCACAGCTTTCCTAACAAACTGTATGTTGTCACTTGGATCTGCCATCTTTGAATTCAGCCTGATCTAAAATTGCCTGTGAGATTTCATGGGGGCTTCCCCAGGGCCCACAGATTCAGCCCCCCAGCTATCTCACTCTTAGTAAGTTTACCCAAGTGGTCTGAGACTCGTGGGTTAATAAGCACCCCCTAACCAAGAGTGTGCATGAGCTGAAGGCTGTCCCTCAGAGCTCAGACGGAGAAACCGAGGGCCACGGACATATGACTGAGCTGCTGAGCCCTTGGGGGGCTGGGAGTGCCAGAGACTGAACCTTTGCTGGATTTCTGAAGGCACTCAGTTGTTTCCTTGGAGTTAAGCAAGCACCTCAGAAACGCACTCCAGAGAAGGACATCAGCTGTCTCCAATGTGGTGGACCAAGCCAGTTCAGACCTTTGCAGAGGGTGGCATGTCCAGGCATCATCAGGACTCTGGTCTGTAGCCAAAGCTCCTCCTCTGCCCCTCTGCTGGGCTTCAAGGCTGGGTGGGAAGTAATGCCTTAGAGTGGAGGCTTCTCTTTATCTTTGGAGGAGCCCACACCACCCCCAGGCAAATGCTGTGCTGGTTAGAAACGAGTATTTGAAGAGTAGTGACGCCTTGAAGGAGCAGTTGGAGTCTGGAGTCAGAATGGTAGAAAAAGACTAAGAGATGAAACATCAGAGCTTCAAACTATGGGAAGTTGGGAGTCACAAAGCCAAGCGCAGAACGAAACGCTGCCCAGGTGCTGAGGCAGCCCTTGCTCCCTGAGGCAAGGCAGAGGCCCCACACAGGCATTCCTCATCTCCCTGCCATAGCTCTGTGCTGCAGCACAAGTCCTCAGCATTGAAGATTAGGAGTCTACAACACTTACCCCAGTTTTAGTGGCAACAGCTGCCTAGAGAAAGGAAAGAAAAGTGTCTTTAGCAACCCAGAAAAGCCAGGCAAGAACCACAAGAAGCATGGTCAGAAAAGCAGGGCATGACCATTTAGTGCCAAAAAAAGTCCAAGAAAAAATGGGAGGATTAAACTTTATAAGAGATGCTAAAAAGTTGTTAAATAGATTAGCTCAAGAAAATCAAGAAATGCGTCAAAAAGCAAGAACAGTTAAATCCAAACCCAAAGAAGAGTAAAGAAAATAATGCTGAAGTGTTGCTTGTCTGTTACCTAAAGCAGCCAGTTTGCTTCTACAAGGGGAAAGCAGGCTACAGCCTCAACGTATCAAGAAGAAATAAGCCATGGCAAGGGCAGCTCAAAAATAACCAGCACCAAAGAAATGCAAGAATCAAAACAAGAGCAAGAAAAGCACAAAGTAGAAAACGGTCAAAATGTACAAGAGGAGTAAAAAAGGAGAAAAGGGTGAAAAGCAAGGCTTAAAAGAGGCAAGGTGGGAAATGGCAAGTTTAATCCATTCTTTTAATGCTCCTTAAGAAGAAGATCTGTGGGGTGTTGAAGGCGGAAGAGAAGATAAAGAGGGCCTCTAAAGCACCTCTTCCAGGCTGCACAGACTGAGCAGCCACATAAAAAAAAAATCCATTTCCCCTTGAGCAGAATAATTTCAAGCCTTGCTTGTTCAAAAGTCAGGGAAAAGCCAAGCCCTGGGTGGGTCAGACCAAAACACACTTCCAAATGCAAAAAGTTGGGGGAAGAAAGAGAAAAAGTAAAAAGAAGAAGATAGAGGGAAGGGTGAAAAAAAGAAAAAAAATAATAAAGAAAGGAAGAAAACAGCAAGAAGTTGTTTCAAAAGAGGGTCTTACTAATTTCTTGCCCGGTGTGTCGCCCAAGGCTGCGACAATGGCAAAGTACTGAATGACCCGCTTGGTGTTTACAGTCTTACCAGCACCAGATTCTCCGCTTAGAGTAACAGAAATACACAGATCAAGGACATGAGGCAAAGAACAGGCAAAACTTCAAACAGGGACCCTGCTGACCTGCCGTCCCCCTCACCATGCCAGGAGGGAGAAGCAAAGGATGGGAGGGAGAGGGAAGCTGGCACTATCAATCCCCTCCAGCCTGTGGGTGTACATGCTCATGTTTAGGGCTTATCTTTGGAGTGAAACTCAGCTCCATCCTTGTGGGCTGCAAGCCAAGGTCCTGCCAGCACCCTAGGAGGTGCCGCGAGGGGTCAGCTGCCCTCTGCAGATATGGCAGGAGGTGCTGGCACCCACCAAGGCCATACGGCCCTGGCCCCGGGGCTTCAGCTGTCTGGGATCAGCCAGGAACCAGCCTTGCTGGCTCCTGCTTGGGGAGTTTCAGCACACCCAGCTTTGCTGGAGGGTTGTAGAGATGGTGGTGGCACCATGCTGGGGTCAGTCCTGCCTGGGTGAGTGCAGGGTTTGTGTGCCCAGCGTGGGATGTGGGTGGCCGGTGAGCCCAGCTGAGCTCATCCCTATAGTTAGCTGCTCTCCCATTGTAATCTCAGATCACAAAGAGCCGAGGGGGAGCAGAGCCACCAGACACGCGCCAAGCATCTCTCCACAGCCCCTGCCTTTCCTAATTAGGCTATGGCCGAGGCTAAAAATGTCCATGGCTCCTGGCAGTGTGTAGAGTCCTTTAGAGTCCTTTATATAGCCCTTATCTAGATGTCACTTGAAATCAACCTGGCCTCCACCCTCCCACGTCACCCTCCTCCCCAGCTGCCGCCCCTCTGGCCACCACCACCGTCACCTCCTGCTGGCCTTGGCCTCCATCTCTCCTTCCCCCTCACTCCGGACAAGGGTGTCTGGGGCACCCCATGGAAGCTTCCGCAGCTGTCAGGGTGTGGGGGGAGCTGCCCGCTGGGCCCTCACAAGGCTTTGTCACCTGGCACAGTGGGAAGGGACCGGGGGGACGACAGCTGCTGGGGACAGGGGGGGATGTGGCCATGGGGGCCCTCCTGGGGCATGGGGTGCCAGCCCTGGGCTCTCCCATGAGCACAGCATGGGGACCTCAACTGTTCACACCAGGGCAGGGTGAGGGCATGGAGGGGCACTTACGTGATGAGCATGGACTGGTTTTCACGGTCTGCAAGAGAAGAAGCCAGTGTTAGGCCAGTGCCACCCACCTCACCTCTGCCCCAAGAGCCTGGACCCCCCAGGAGGGAGGTCCATGTGGTGAGGGCTTACTGCGCAGCATGTCATTGTAGGCATTGTCAGCGATGGAGTAGATGTGCGGGGGGACCTCAGAGCGGCGCTTGCCCTTGTAGGCAGCCACCACGGGTGCAGTGTAGACAGGCAGCCACTTGTAGGGGTTGATAGTGACACAGAAGAGCCCCGAGTAGGTCTGCATAGAGAAAGGGGGTAGATGAGGGACTTGGGGTTCTCCAATGCCCCCTCACCTCCCCACAGGGTTACCCTCCATCCCCCAAGTACTGTCAGCTTACGTAGATCATCCAGTGCGAGTAGCGGCGCTTCAGATTGTAGAGCACAGAGGCCTCATTGAGGTGTGTCAGCATGGCCATGTCCTCGATCATGTCGAACTTGGGGGGGTTCATGGGCTGCAAGTCATCCTCCTTCACTACCCGTGTCTGCCAGAGGAGGGGGGACACATCAGATGGACTTAATCCACCACTGAACATCCTCTCCCCCAAAACCCACCAGGTTGACAGACTTGCTGACAGTCCCATGCTGGGACAACCCCGGCCCCCTGACAGGGTTGCCCTCCATTTTGGGGTGACAGGGCTAGGGGAGCTCCACCACCACCCCAGCCACAAAGCCCTGCTGAGACAGTCAAGCCCCAGACCCATTCTCTCCCCAGGGCTGTGGCTGAGCAAAACAGAGAGGGTCCATGCTGGGGGACACCAAGATGTCACCCTACAATGTGCTCAACACCCCTGTCCTCGGGTCTTCTTCACAGCCTAAAACCCCACAGCAGCATCGTCTTTCCCTCAGATTGATCCCTGGTTATTTGGGCAAACAGCTGAAGCCTGCACTCCATCACTAATAACTGGATTTCTTTTATCCTGCAAAGCCAAGCACTGGGAAACCATTGCATTACGTGTCTGGCCAGAATGGAAGAAGCTGGATTTAGCAAATGGTCTTGTTAATAAAGATTAAATGAAGTCTTTTGAAGATGTTTGTTTGGGGCTTTTTTACAGGTGAATACAAAGTGCCTGGTTAAAAAGTGTTAAAAGTGAGAGGGTAGATAAGGGTGGGGTTATGGAGCTATGTCTCTTGGAACTGTTTCTGCCCAAATTGCTGAGCCAGGGGAAGCAGATATAGTTTCAGATTTTGTAAATCCGTGACAAATTCTTAAAAAAGACAGTTTCAAGATGGAACAGCAAAAAAAGGTTTGGAAACTGCTTTGTTCACAGAGGCTGAAGATCTTTTAAAAATCAGAGTAAACTTTTGAAATTTATACCCTCTCTGCAATAAATTTTATTTTGGAGAGGGCAGATTTCTTTACTTCTTACCACAGTTTCAGATAAAGATATTTTCAAAGCCTTGACACTTTTCAAATATGACTACATACATTTATTTTAAGTTCAGCCGACATGAGCCCTTCCCAGTGCCATGTGGCACTGGCCATGAAATGGCCAAGAAATGGAAATAATAAAGTCTACCATTTACTGCCCAGTCAGGTCCTTGTTCTTCCTCCCAGTTTTACACTAGTTTGAGTCTCTGCACTACAATGAAGTTGCAGGGCCATGCAACTCCCATAGCCAAGAAAGGAGTATTAATTAAAAGGAATATTAATTAAGCTCATTTTGAGCTATTTGCACTGGATATTATCCTGACAAATGCCGGCTGATCCTTGCTTGCCTTGCCTCCCTCCCGCTGCTGGAAAGCTGGAGCCTCACCACTAGACAGAGCTGGTCCTACCCCTCTGCCCAGTGCCTGTTCTTCCAACAGTACCACTCACTCTGCTGCAAATCCCACCTAAAACAAGCAGGAATTGGCCAATTGGCCCCTTACCTCTTGTTTCAGCCTTGGAGAAGAGCCCGGCAGCAGTTCAGTGTTGCAAGGGGCTGTGCTGGGGCAGGGGCACCCTTTGGGCAGCCCTTCCTCCCATGGCCAGGAGCCGTGCTGGGCCAGCCCCACCGTCCCCCTTGGGTCTGTCTCACATGGAAAACCGTGTTTGAAAGAAATATTCAATGGGGGGGATGCTGAACCGCTGCCACTCTTGGCAAGTAACTGGCCTACGTGTCCTGATGCACTGTCCCCTCGGGGCATGACTGATGGGTGACAGTGGAAGGGTTATCAGCAAGAGCTCGGCTGGTTTCAGACGTGATCTTGTCACACATATCCCCCCTCTGCACACACTCGGAAAAGGAAAGGTATTTTGCTTACTTCCTTATTTTTGGTTTCCACAGTGACTTTGCCACCAGTGCTTTCTTTGATTTCCACTTCAATATAAGCTTCCTTCTCATCTGGGATCCAAGCTCGCTTCTTTCCTGGAGAGGGAAGGGAAGGGAAGGGAAGGGAAGGGAAGGGAAGGGAAGGGAAGAAAATACAGAATAGGTTGAAATGTAGGAAATAATTTGAAATTGTCGACTGAAACCCACATAAATGCAGTCCGATAACATGGAAGGACAATGTTTATTCCTTCCTATGTTCTTGGTCATAGAAGCTGGGATTTCTCTGTCTTCATTGTGTTTGGCAGCTCTTTACTTTGCTGGGGTCAACTTTTAGCCTGACAGAGAAATCTGCTGCTTCACATGTGTTTGCACTCAGACCATCATGAAAAAAAGGACAGTGAGAGGAAGCAAAACTCTCCTCGATTTGCTGAACTGAGAGGAGTAAGTTGGACCCTGGAGCCCGAGAACGGCAAGCTGTGGTACAGTGGAGTGGCTGGGACAGAGCACAGACCTTCAAGAAGGAACAGAGCTGAAGAAGGCTTTGACACCAGTCCCTTGCCCCATCTCCCTCAGCCCTCCTGCCCCTCAGGGTAGGAGGAAATGAAGGGCCCCCTCCACCAGCACTTCAGCAAACAAGGGAAAAAGTAAAAAACCTGCTTTCCCTCCTTCTGAGATCTTCCTGTCTGTCCTCCAGGGTGGTGGGGGCAATTCTGCAGAGCCTGTGATACCACAAGGAGCAGCACTGGGGAAGGGATTGGGATGGTCTCCAAAGTGAGTCATGGCCAAGGGGCTGGTTTGGGGTACACGCATGGGGCTGTGCCAAGAGCTGCCTTTGGTTCTTACCATCAAATGGGATTGTCTGAAGCTTCAGCTGCTCCGTGTAGCTTTTCCGGAGGTAGTCAGCAGCCTCCCCAAACTCGCTCATGTCCAGCATAGACATCTTGCCCAGCTGGAGGAAGACTTGGCAGCAATGAAAGAAGAGCGAAAGACACCTGAACGCTGAAAGGAGGGAAGGGACAAAGGAGTCAGTGATGGGGAGAGCACTCGCCGCTGGGCTGCTAACCAAGAGCAACACAGTCACCAAACGCGCTTTTAATTTTAGAGTGAAAGAAGACAGTGACAACAATACTAGCTAATAATAACTCTAATAACAGATAATTACTGAGCACTTTCCCTTCTGCTGCTATCAGCCCCGTACTGCAAGTCCCAGCTGGGTGAGCCAGCATTGTTTTGGTGTCAAAACCCACATTTTAGGTGTCACCAGAGATCGTCGACAACACCACTTTTCTTGATAAACTCGGCTAAAACCCATTCCAGCTCTCCAGATCTCTTGGAGCCCTGATACTCTGCACAAAACCTCCGCAAAGCCCCATGTCTGTTTTGCAGAGCACTACTGCAAGAAGATAAAAGCAAGGCTGGAGGTAATCCCTGGGAAGACCCCTTCTAGAAGACCACCATGACAGCTGCTTGAAAAAGCGCTTTTATGATGGTACTTTCTAATACCCATCTAGCGCAGTCTCACACAGCAGAGCTCTGAGACATGGCAGCGATCACGGACGTAGCCACTGCTAGTAGCCAGCAACTTGGCAAAGAGTGCAGACCTTCAGAAAAATGCTCTCAATCCAGGTCTGTCCCACCCTCCCCTGTCCCACCAGAGTAAGCCCCAGTCCTCCGGGAACATCCACCCTGTGGAGGTGAAGCGGGTTAGTAGCAGAGGACAAGCGTGCACACAGACATGCTCTTGATTACTAACCTTGCTGATAGGACTGAGTGGCTGAGGGCGCACAGCAAAGCCCCTTTTTATTGTGTCTGTCAAGGTCAGAGTGGGAAAAGATATGTCAGAAATTCCCATGTGTCATGTCCACACAGCTCCATTGGTCCTGCTGTCCCACTGCCCGGAGAGACACAAAAGGCAAACTTCGCTTTTATCTCTCTGCAAAGGCAGCCTGGTTATTTTTATTCCTGTATTGTCAGGCGAGTACAAAGGCAGAGCAAGAGACTCCAGCTCAGGGAGCCTCTCCGGCTCAGCTCTCCAAGCCTGCTCATGCTGCCTGCTCCGGTGATTCCTCCTGCACTTGAGTAATCCATCCTCCTGCTTCTTCCCCGCACCTCACCAGGAGAGCTGCTGCCTGGGGTAATGTGTGCAGCCACCTACAGCTGGAGCATCCCAACCTGTTGCCCAGCTATGGTTCAGCCTCTCCCCAGACAGACTGCCTGGGAGTTGGGGACCAAGGAGGACCTTGGGACTTGGTCTCTGCTACCTCATTGTCCTCTTCTCAAAGGGCTTGGCTTGTTTCCCAAGGCATGCCAGCCACTGCGCCACCACAAACACCAGAATTCTCTTTGGTTATATGCATGAAACTCGATGGTTTTGTCAGAAGGGTCTGATGTGGGGGGCATGAGCTGTAGTGGCCTGTGGGCAGCCTCCCAGGGCAGGAACGCTGCTGGGCAGGGCGCTTGAGCCCCCAGCTCTGCCTCGCTGCCATGGATGGGCTCTGCCCTCGGCAAGCTCTGCCCAGCAGTAATCCCCAGTTTCTGCTCCTAGAGCTCACTCTCATTAGCATGGGAGCTTGATTCATGGCAAGTCCAGATTGAAAATCTCTCAACAGAGGGGTTGCTGGGTTTCCTCCACATCATTTCACCCAGGCAGCACCCAGAGACACTGTGTACAACACAGCAATCACAGTCTGGAGCACACCGCCATCCTGGCAGCACCACCAAGGGCTTCCCAAGATGGGAAGGGGACAAGGCAAGTGCCACCCGGACCCATGGCCATGCTGTGGGAATTTCTGTGCCAGCCTCAAGGAAAACCCATTTTATTTGCTCGTATCTGAGGTTTAGTGAGGTTTCTACCCTCTGGGCTGCCCATATTGCTGCCCACCCAGCACTCCACTCCTCCCTCTGCCTTTGCTTCAGTGCATTTAAAAAGCAAATCAGGGCTGGATGTTTTTTTCCACCCCATCTCCCTCCTGCCCACATCACTGTCAAGGGCAGGACCAGCACGGACCTTCCCCAGGGCTCCACAGAGCAGCCAGTGATTGCATCTAGGATGTGATGCCCTGGCAGGGTGGGCTACCACTGAGAACTTGGTTGGTCCTCTTTGCAGTGCTGTTCTGCTCCTTCCTGAACACAAAGCCACTCCATGTCCCCCATGGGAGCAGGAGCACTCATGGGCTGCTTGGATTCAATGCGGACTTGAATGACATGAGCTGCAGCCACCTCTGGAGCTGGAAATCAGCCTAACTAGAGCCGGATGAGTTGGGACCCCCACATGCACATGCAGATGGTGTGGATGGCTGCACCCCCCATCCTCGGCTGGGGAGTGCCTTGGTGTCAAACCACCTCTTGGATTCCCAGTCATGTGGTCATGTCCTGTGGACACAGAAGTTAGAAATAACCCCACTGAGGTGATATGGGAGAATGAGGGCCCATGGCTGCAGGGTTTTGCTATTCAGTAGCCCTCACACCCCAAAGTAATTTGGGATTGTTGTACCCTCATGAGGGTAGGGGAAACTGAGGCACGAGGTGATCAAGCATTAGCTGCACAGTGCTGTGCCCAGGCTGGATGTGGCATGGCCTCTGCCACAGCCAGAACAGCAGTATCAGGAGCTGTTTAGGGCACATGGCTTCAGCCTGGGCACACAGCCCAGGTTGCAGAGAGATTTTTGCAGCCTCAGGACCTGGTCTAAAGCCCTAAGACAGGCCCTAGAGGGGGTTTCTACTAAAGCCCCAGCAGTGGTTAGTCCTTCCATCCAGTGCACGGGCATGGTTTGCTGCCACACCCTGTGAGTCTGGGTTCCCAGTGCCAACTCCTCGTCCTCTGCCCTCCCACCCTGCCTTGGAGTGAAGTCTGGGAGAATCATGAGATGGGGGAGGAATCCAGACCTGTCCCCTGTGGCTTTAGCCCCAGCAGAGAGGATGGCTGGGCTCATGGACAGGTAGGTTGACGTTGCCTTCATTGGCTGTGTGGTGTAATGTAAGGGCTTTGCACAGTGCCAATATTCCTCATGGATTAAAATGCTCCCATGGAGGTGAGCATGTAGCATGAACAAGGTGATTCTGAGCACATCAGCATAAAATGGGGTGCAAGCCCTCATCTCCATATCCCACGTGGGCATTTTCTCACCTGGTTGGTGTTCAGAAGCTGAGGGATTTGGCAGCAGCTGGTGCAAAGCTGGACTCCATGGATGTGTCCACTGCAAATTCCCCAGGGATACCATTAGGGGACACTAGTCCTGAGATTCCTCTTGACCATTGCATGACAGAGGTGCTCTGCCTTGCGGAGATGGCAGAGTTTCTATGTCCTGAAGAGCCACGGGTGCTGGTGGACCACGGATGCTGGTAGGCCACAGGTGCCTCTGAGGTTACCCCTGGTGGTCTTCTGCCTCTCTGTCCTGGGCTCAGAGTCAGGTTTCCACCCACACCCTGGAGGGACCCGAGGCCTCTGGCAGGTCCAGTGCCAAGTACCTTTGCCATGAACGGCCTGGCAGTGGGATGAGCTCTCAGCCCAGACCTACCAGCTGACCCAGCCTCACACATTCTTCTCAGGGCATGTACTTGCCCCACACTCTGCTCACCCCCTCCTCTGCCTTATCTTTAAAGAGATTTTATTTTCGGAGATTCCTTCTGCAGTTCCTTCTGGTCACCCTGGTTTCTCTCCCTCTTTGAAGAGGTTCCAGCAGGGTCCATCAAAGGCCAAGCAGATCTGTAGAAAAGGAAATGTGGAATGGTCACTCCAGCAGCTGCTGAAGTGCACTTCCGCTGGGTTTGGGCATTTTTGGCACTGGTGTTTGTGATGTGGTTTTCAGGATGGTAGGAAGCTCATCCTCATATTGCTGGCAAGGCTTGAGCTGTGCCCTACTCAGACAGGTGTGATGGGGCAGCCTCAGTGGGGCAGTGGCCACAGAGGGCTCCTGTGGACCTCCCACAAAACCCCACAGGCACAATGAGGAGACTGTGGCTTTAGCCTGAGCAGAGGGGAGATGGCTTTAGCTGGTTATTGGTTAAAGCAGTGTGCCCAAATGTTATACCAGCCCTGTGCAACCATCCTCAGCAGTGGGAGCATCTCCCTGATCATCCAGGTACCCTTGTTCTTCCCCCGGTAGCTCTGTGCTTGATGTTGGTGTCTCATGATATGATAGAAGAGGATAGGGCTCCTCAGCTATGTTCCAAGGGCTGGAGAAGCCTCTCCCCATGGGAGAGGCGCCAGCACCAGACTGTGGAGCTGCCCCTTCAATGAGCATTTGGTGGCCACATCAGCTCCTTCCCAGGCAGGGAAAGCCAGGATGGTGCCAGGCGCTCAGCTGTCCTCTCTGGAGAAACTCCCTGGCTGCTCCCTGACCCCCAGGAGGAATGTTTCCCATTAGCAGGCTCTGATAAGTGGCAGGAAGGAGAATTACTCTATGTGTCGGGCAGTATGCTAGAGGTTTCCACACTTAACATATCACTGCTATCAGCTCCCTGAAATGCACTGGAAGGGAGTGTGAAGGTGGCTGATTAGATAAAGACAATCTGCGGCAGGGCTATTTCAGGCATATTTCCATCCAGCGAGGACATCTGCTTACAGTGAGACGGGCGGAGGTGACAGGCCAGCACTGCCAGGCTGGCAGCGTCCCTCTGGCTCAGCCTGGCCATGCCAGGCTCCCTCTAAAGCAAACTCCTCAATCCCTATAGCCCTGTCCCACCACAGCGAGAGACATCAGCCACCATTTCAGCACAGCTTTCTACACACCCATCTCCTGCTGATGTCAAGGGGTGCATGGAAAGCTGTGGCACAACCACAGGGACCCCAAAGGGCAGGTGCTCCTATGGGCCTTGGGATGGGGTTAGCACTGAATCCCATCATCTCACAGCTCCCTGGGCACCTCCCAGCACGAGACATCCCACCCCAGGGACAGTGCTGGTCCCCCCATCACAAGCAGGCTGCCCTTCCAGCCTTCAATCAAGAGTGAGATGCTGCTTCTATGAACCTTTGGGAACATGCATGAAGCTGCTGCTGCCATGAGTGCCTCAATGCAGCAGGACACAGCTCAGTGTGCCATGAGGTTTGGGCAGCATGAGCAGGCTGGTGGCAAAGCCTCCAAGCACCATGGTCACACCACATTCAAGAAGTCTCCAAATGAATATCAAGACTTAGAAAGCACCTGGCAGAGACATGATGTGAGAAATTAGTGGCCAGAGTTAGCAAGCAAGGTGCTGGGAAGGTCACACACAGGCATGGAGACCGCAAGTTCACCTGGAGAATAGGAAAATCAGAGGAATGGGAAAATGGGTCAGGTTGGCCGGGGCTCTGAGCAACCTGCTCTAGCTGCAGATGTCCCTGCTCACTGCAGGGGGGTTGGACTAGATGACCTTAAAAGGCCCCTTCCAACCCAAACCATTCTATGATTAAAAAATTTGAGAGTTTTTGTTTGTTCACTTTGAATTTACCAGCTTTGGGTTTCTAGGGCTTTTCTTCTTTAGTGGGATTGACACCATAAAGCATCTAGGAATGAAGGTTGTACTGAACACTGCAAAAATTACAGGAACATGTGAGCCTTCAGTGAAGATGCTTGAGGTTTCGGCAATGTGCTTCAAAACAATGAGAAAAGAGAATCTTGCCCAGTTCATTTGAATACTTAATAGCACCTTATTGCAGCTGGCTTGCTGGGACAGACCCTGGCACACAGCAGCTGCTGGAAATCACGGCCAAGAGCTGCCTTGTAGGCTGTGAGGGAAGCACAGAGCTGGAGCAGAACCAGAGCTGGGACACAGTTCTGCCAGTCCATATGCAGATCTGCCCCTGCAGCACCCTGGCTCTTCTGGTTTTGCATCAGTTTTCATCTGCTTTGAGATGTGGGAGCACAAGGTGGGTGGTGTCCTGCACAACAATCCAAGCCCACACAATCAGCCACTCACAGAGCATCAGTCCCTGGGACAATCCTGTCATAGCCCCCTGCTCTCTCCACTCCTTGTGCATCTTCTCCTTTGCTCCATGGGAAGCTAGACTAGGGCCATGCTGATGGAAGTGGCTGTGCTGGGATGGGACCTGCTTGGCTTTAGCAGTTGTTTCCTTTGCCTGATGGAGGCCATGGCCCTGATCTCCTGGCCCATGAAACCAGCATTCTGCTCACTCCAGACTCACACACTGCTTGATTTGTCCTTCCCACAGCACTTAGTCATCAAGCCTCACACTAGATTGAGCTCAGTTTATCTCATGGCACAGGACAACTGTTCAAGATGGAGTAACAACAGACATGAGAGTTCTTTAAGGGATCTGGTAGGCTTGGGCATTTTTCAGGACTGCCTGTGACCTAGGAGGGAGCAATATTTCTGCATGTCCATACATCACAGCAGGACACCTTTTCACCTCACTATGGCCCATCAGACAAGATGGCTTTTTCTTTCTCCGATTCCAGGTTTACAGTCTCTAGTCTGGATATGCCCTGGTGGGATGCCATCTTGCAGACAGCACCTTTCCCCTAAAAGACATCCCCCGTCCCTTAGCAAGGCTCTGCCCCATGGCGTTTGGGGTCAAGGGTTACCTTCAGCATCCCAGCGCAGCCCGTGCTACTGCCTGTTTGTTGGCTGGTGGGTGAAATAAACCTCTCTAAAAGCTCCCCTGGGAAGCAAATCCTGGTGCTGGTGGGACTCTGGCCCTGGGGGACCAGCTGCCAGGTCTGTGCATGGCCGGTGTGGCGGCTGCTGGGGCTGTGCCTGCAGGGACCTGCTCCCTTGGATCAGCATCCAGGGCTAGTCCTCTCTTGGTGCTGCAGGAGCTTGGGCACAGCTCGGGGAAACACAGCAAACACAGCCAAACACAGGTCCAGGGCAGCAGCTTCATTTTCCGCAACCGGTCCCATTCTCTCGCAGCCTGGCTCAGTGCTATTTATACCTCGCTCTACAGCCACTTCACAGCGCAGAAAGGCCTGGTGGAAAAGCCAAGGAAAGCGAAATTACTTTGGGGAAGAAATGACACTACCCACTTATAAATAACCCGGGTTTCATTGATCTTTTAGATGCTCTCTTGGCAGAGAGTCCAATGTCATCGCTCCAGCAATGCAGACAATACTTGGGCATTGTTTTATTCTCAGTTACAGGGAAAAGGACAGCACCAGCTGCCTTTCTATCTTTAGCCCATGAGAGCACCCTTCAATTGTTCTGCTCTTCAAACAATAGGCGCATGTTGGGGGGGGGGTTTAAGATTGCTGCCTTACCAGAGCATTTCACGTCAAAATTTGGCCTTAGAGACAATAGATTTCTTTCACGCTCTGGCTGAAGCTGGTATTTATACGACAGAGAAGCCAGGGTGCAAGAGCTCTGTCTTGTTTTTCTTCTGCATGATAGCCCAGCAAGAGGTTTGGCTCCCTGAGGAGCCCTCTGAACAATCTTCCACAAAAATAGCCCTATTGTTCTCTCTGTTTGGCTGGTGCCGAACATCACATCATCCCCTCCGCTCGCTCATGGGGGTCAAGTTGATGGTTTTGGTACTACTCTACTGCAAAAATGAGTTCCTGCATTAACACACAAACATCCTGAGATACAAGAGACTTGGCCAAAACCTCAGACTTGGCCAAGTTGGCTTCTTTGCAAAGAAGAATCATGGGGTTTATGGGTTTTACCCCATGATAGGGTACCAGGGAAAGCAACAGTGTCGCATGTGGTTGACAACCAATTCAGTGGTGGTGCGGACGGGTGGCCAGGCACCCAGCGCTGTGACTGGCCCGTCAGCTGCAGTGTATCAAATGCCCATGCACAGCTCAGCGGCATTGTGGGCAATCGATCTGCTTGCTTTCTGGTGGCTCTGCCAGTGCCCTCCGTACTCAGCACGCCTGGAGAATCCAGCTTGTGCCATGGGCATCCCAGGTGCAGGATGTGGCTGCGTGGGGGACGTACCTGCCGCAAAGCTCCCGTTCCTGCGTCAGGCTCTGGCAAGTGAGAAAAGCAGGGTCACGTCAGAACTATTTATTCCCCGCTGTTGGGGCTGATGTTGTATTGAGTTTCAATTGTCTGAGCTCTGGGCAGCCTTTGAAAGAGGATGCGACATCCCAAAGCCACGCAGCCCATCTTTGAAGGTTCTTTAACAGCCAGAGGTTTCCAAGTATAAAGTGCTTTTCTTTAAACTTTGCGGGACTCTATTTTTAGCAAATAAAGATAATGTCCCAGTTGCCGTTGTTCATCTTTTGTTGCATGTAACATGCCAAATACTTACATGTCAGCCATAGTTTTTTATCGTTTAACCTTCTCTGAGCTGCATTGCGGATCTTTTACACTGTAGCAGAGATTATGGACTATCTGCACGTGCAAATCCTCCCCAGGCTACTGGACTACATTGGAAAGATCTCATTCTCCAGATTGATTTTGGAAAAGAGAGAGAAAAGGCAAGTCATAGCTCTATAAAAAGACTTCTTCCAGTCTGAGCAGGGTGCATTCAGTCTGGGAACTCCCAAGGACAGGGCAGCACCTTTTTCCAAATTTTTGTGATGAAACCAGATCATTTTTTGCAACAGAAAACTATTTTGTTGCTTAGAAACTCAAGCTTTTTATGCCTTTTCTCAGACTTTCAAAGAAAAGAGAGAGCAGGGGAGACTCAGGACCCAGCCAGGACCAAGGACTGAGAGGGGAAATGCTTCTGTTTGAGTAAACTCTATCCTTCTGCATCACCAGTAAAATTCTTGGACTCTGTTCCTCACATCCATCCCTTGACCACTCCTCATGGTGGGGTCTGAGCAGGCTCCCAGTTTTCCAGCAAGACAAGACCGGATCACTGGTCCACTTCCAAATTCACAGCCTGGATCTGCATTAATTACGGTGTGAATCCACAATCACTGATCAAAGAGAGGACAGAGAAGAGAAAGAAAGGGTAGGACTCCCAGAGTATAGAAAAGGATAAGGTGGGTGTATCAGAGAGCTGTAATCACAGAGATTCATTTCAGAGATGGATCTCTAAGAGCAGAGCTAAGAGGCTCCCAATGACCTGGACAATTCCAGGTGCTTGTAATAGGATAAAGAGCTGGTCACCTCCCAGCCTGTCCTGGCCACCGGTGATGATCTGCCTGTGGAGGGAATCCGATGTAAGAGCAGCCATTGCCCAGTGCTTGCTGGAACCATTCCTCCACCACAGGCAGGCACGTCCCAGGGTTGGGGGCCTCTTAATGCAGCCCATGGTGGGGTGCCCCTGCCTGGGGCTTTCCTGGGCTGGCCCAGGGCATAGGCGTGGGTGAGGGCATGTGCATGTGTAAGGACAGCACGCGCGTGTGAGCCTGGCACCCTCCGCAGCTGCCATGCTCTAGGTCAATCATATCTATGTGTGTATATATAGAACCATAGAATCATAGAATCATTTTGGATGGAAGAGACCTTTAAGATCATCGAGTCCAACTGTTAACCCAGCACTGTCAGGTCACCACTAAACCATGTCCCTCAGCACCACATCTCCATGGCTTTTAAATCCCTCCAGGGACGAGGACTCCACCACTGTCCTGGGCAGCCTGGACCAGGCCTTGACAACCCTTTCAGGGAAGACATTTTTCCTATTATCGAACCTCAACCTCCCCTGCTGCAACTCAAGGCCATTTCCTCTTGTCCTATCACTTGTTCCTGGGGAGCAGAGACTGACCCCACCTCACTACAATCCTTGCAGAGAGAGAGTGAGGTCTCCTTTTCTCCAGGCTCAACAACCCCAGGTCCCTCAGCTGCTCCTCACAAGACTTGTGCTCTAGACCCTTCATCAGCTTCATTGCCCTTCTCTGCACATGCTTCAGCCCCTCAAGGTCCTTCTTGGAGTGAGAGACCCAAAACTGAACCCAGTATTCAAGGTGTGGCCTCACCAGTGCCGAGCACAGTGGGACAACCACTTCCCTAGTCCTGCTGGCCACACTAGTGCTGATACAAGCCAGGATGCTGTTGGCCAGCTTATTTCTACTTCAGCAGCTTTCTTCTAGTTCAATTTCCTTAGAGTGACTCTACAGTGTATGGCTTGTCATGGGCATTCACAGAGAAGATGCTCACTGGGGTCCCTCCTCTGCAGATACGAGCAGCAGAGCCTGCTACTGCACAGCAGGAGAAAAATCCGTGGACCGATCTGCCAGAGGACAAAACCTTTCCTGGGGTGAACACCTTGGCCAAGCAACCCCCTGATGACCAAAAGCCTTCAGAAGTTTTCTGAACCCTGGAGACACAACAGCTTTTGGATATGTCTTTTGAATGTCATCAGGTATTTTGTGATTTATTCACCAGCAGTGGGAGATGGTCATCACCCCCTGTACCTTTGTCAGGCTGTTACCAGAGAGCAGTGCCACCCCAGCCAAGTCACTGGATCCTGAGACTTTCTCCTGCTGCCTTCCCCATAAGGATACCAATCCTCATGTCCACACTGGTAGGAAGATCACAGGCAGGGAGCTCCACACGGAAACGCACTCTGCATTTGCAGCACAACAAGACCTACCCCAACAAATCCATAAAATTATTGATCCCTGATATTCAGACAAGACATGATCCCATCCTGTGTTGGTGATGGATCCGTGGTGGAGAACACCCCTGGCAAGCCCCAACCCGTTCCTCAGGCTGTGGGCTTAGCCGAGGTTGAAGCCCAGCTCCCACCTCACCTTTGTGACCACAGGGTGGGTACACAGCCCTTGCTCAGCAAGCAGGAGCAACGAAACCCAGCGCCCACTCCTGAGGTGCACCGTGTCCCCGCTGTCACAACGCCTGCGATCCCAGCACGGGGGGCAGCCCCGCTCTGCTCTGTGGGGCTGCTGAACCTCCTGGGCTCCTGCAGCCACCGCACACAGGGGGCACCCTGCACTCCCCCCCCAGGGCTCTCCCAGAGCCTGTGCCGTGCCGTGGACGCCCCTTCTGCGTGGGATGACGTCATTACTGCTGATAACGACCCGGAAGGGCCTCGCACGGTCATCCCTGGAGGCAGAGGCCGGTTTTCCCGAGCCTGAGCCCCGGCTGCCGGCGGGCACCCCGCGCCCAACCCCGCCCGACATCACGGCGTGACGTCA
>VZZY01008084.1:635750-682087 GCA_013400335.1 Eurystomus gularis
CATGGCCGCGCCGTGGGAGGACGTGCTGCGGGACGCGCCGGCCCTCCGGGAGGCAGCGGCGGTGGCGGTGGACGCGGCGCTCCTGGAAGGCGTGTTGATGCGGACCGAGGGCCAGCCCAACGCCTCGGATGTGAGTGCCGGTCACGGGACGGGGGCCATGCTGGCCGGGACGGGTGTGAGTCAGCAAAGCGAGAGGAGCGCGGGGAGGAGCCGGCTGCCGTCCCGGGGTTAGCCGGGCATCGCTGGGCAGGGAGCACCCGGCTGCAGCGCGGCCGACCTGGGGGCTGCACCTCAGAGCCCATCTTGCTGCTGAGGGCATCGTCCCGAGAGAGCCCTGCTCGCTGCGGGGGGGTTGGACTAGGTGACCTATAAAGGTCTCTTCCGACCCAAACCATTCCATGCGTTTCCAAGGAGAGGGACAGGTTCCTGGACAGGTTTGGCAATTGCCAGGAGCCCTGTGTGTGTGCTGGTGGGAGTTCATCCCTCTCCCAGCGTCTCCCCACTCGTAGGATACTTTGCACCAGGGCAGTGCCTCTTGGAGGGGCCTCTGATTTTGATGTGCTCCCAGCTACAAGTCAACCTTCGCCCCATACCTGGGGCCAAGATGGCTGATGCGTGGCGTTACCTCTAGTGAATCTCTGGCAGCTGGCTGGGGCAGGGGCACTGGTGGGGGGGCTTGGACTGTTGGAGGGCAATGCTGTGAGGGGTTTCAGAGGAAGAAGTACCCCAGCATAAGAGGGGTTGAACACAGACAGGGCTGGGGCAAGCAGACAATTACACTGGGAGCTGGCAGAGGAGGGAGTTCCCCCACCACATGCGCTGCCCCTTGATGTCAACCTCATGGTCAGGTCAGGGCTCTGAGGAAACCTCAGAAGTTGGGAGAAAGAAGGAGCCTGGGACCCTTGTCTCACGTAAAAGTCAAGCTGAATTGGGAACTTCTTTCTGGTGTCATAGTCTGGCTTTGAGAGTGGCCCTGTGCCTGAGCTGTAGGGTGAGCCAGGGGTTCAGAGTCACCCATGGACTCAGCAGGGATCAAAGGAAGTGACTCTGATGGCCAAAACTGGCAAATTCACCTTTTCCCTGAAACTGAGGTGTTTTGGAGACAGTGCTCTCCGGTTAAGGTAGAAACAGCATCCTTCAGAGGGAAGCACTCAGTGAACTCTGGAGCAGCTCTCCTGAGGACAGCTCTTGAACAAAAGCCCTCACAAGCCAGGAGTAAGCACGGTTGAGGCCATGTGTCTGTCCAGGGTGCACCGAGGAGAGCTGGCTTCAGCCTTCAGAGCAGCAATGGGAGGACCTCTTTAGCCCCACTGAAACTGCGCAGACCTGACTGCTTTGCTGCCACATCCTTGTTTGCAGGTGGTGAATTATGCTCCTTTGACACTGCTCCCATCCACAGTACCAAGTGCCCTGTTTGAACAAGCGTACGCTGTTCAGCAAGATTTCAACCTGCTGGTGGATGCCATTAGTCAAAACAAAGAATTCCTGGAGCATACTCTGGCCAGGTAACTTTCTTGCATTTTAATAAAATAATCTAAATGCAGAGCATTTCTCACCTTTCTGACATTCCTACCTTCTGTCTGTTCATGTTCTTCAAGCTGAGGCAGGCATTCCTGCCCTCTGCACTAGTTGTCTGCTTTGCTGTATGATTAGTCCTGAATTTAATTTCCATCAAGTCTTGGTGTTTTGTGGTCTCCTTGGGCCTCAGAAGGTGGGGTGGGTATCTGGCCAAGAGTTGACTCCCTGCAATGATCTCCAGTTTTGCCTGTTTCAAGCCTGTGAATTCTTACTTATGAGCTTGTTGCTCCCTGGGCCTGAAATTCAAATTGCTGGAGAATTTGAGTCCTGGATTTAGTAGTCCCTTTTAATCTTGTCTTGCACCTGCCTGTGGCTATCTGATAACCACAAGCTCTTCTGCCTGCCCATAGTTATGAAGAGGAGGTGTTTGATCTTTCCCCCACGCTCTGATCAGTTCCCATGTTCCCTGCCTTCCAGCCATGCTGGGAGGTGATCCGCAAGCTCTGGGTGCTGGAGGCTTGTGAACTCTGCTGGGTTTATCTGTGGTGTTGCCCTGTGCTGCAGTGACCATCCCTGACAGGGCCCCATAATCTGTAGGGGTGATGCTTTCATAAAACCCATTTCCCTTCCTGCTGCCCATTCTGTGCTGCCTGTTAGCACGAGCGTGCTGGCTCTCTGGCACTGGGACAGAGCAAAAGAGACTGTTTTCCATTGTCCTTTTTTACTAAAGCCTGACTCCTTAGAGCTGTTTTGAAGTTCCAGAGCTCATGGGGGCATGTTTATACCTGTGGCTCGGAATGCAGTTCCTGGGGCGTGTGCGGTTGGGTGCCTGCCCTGTGCCGCCTCTGCGCAGTGTCTCAGGGCAGCTCCTTGGGGGTGCTGCTCACAATCAGCTCAGGGATTTGGAACCCTGAAGAAAAGGCAGATCTGCTCTGGCAGAGCCACTGAAGCACTTGGCACCACAGCATGCAGGATTTGAAGCCCAGCAGCATGGGCGATTTGATGAATCTTGTGAAGCTTCTTCCATGAACTGTGTGTGCAGGCACAGAGAGATGTCTGATTTCATCCCTGTATTGGCAGAGTTCTGCAGCGTTGCTTTGCTTTCGTTTGTCTTGTCTCTCTGCCCTGCAAATGAAGGTCACCTCTGCATAGCGGTGCAGCAAACAGGATTTGCATTATGGTTGCACACTGTGGCTCTTGGTGAAGCATGCATTCATGGGGAGATCCTCAACAGTGCTGTAGGGCATGGTCTAGCCACGGCTCTGCTGTTTGTGCTGGAGAATGTCCCTGATAAGGTGTTTTTTCTGGAGAGGAACTGATTTTCTTACTACTCTGTGACAGTGTAAGTGATCTGATCTGTCTTTCTCTCTAGCACCATCAAGGTTGATGACTTCACAGCTCGACTCTTCCAAATCTACATGCAAGTTCTGGAGGAAGGCTTGGCTCAGGTACCTTGACAGGAGCCCCCAGCTGTCAGCAGCCGTGCCCCTTTGCATCGCGGTGGGATTGCCTGGTTTCTGTCTGCAAGCTTGCTGCTGTGGGCTTTGAACTGTCCCCTAGTCAGGCTGTTGGCTCCCTACACTAAAATGTTGTGGTTACAGCATGTGAGCTCAGGACCTTGCCCTGTTTGACACTCATGCCCTTGGTTAGCGTTGCTGGAAATGCTCAGGCCTTCACCAGGAGGATTTAATATGGTTGGTCTTTGTCCTCTGGGAGTCGTGGGAGAGTGCAAGGATGTGGAGCTGTGCCAGACAGCTTGTCCCTGCAAAAACTCCTTTGATCTCATGAGTGTTGTTAACCCCTCTGGAGTACTGGGGAAGGGTGTGGGCCCTGAGCAAGGGCCAAAGCACCCACAGGCACATCTTGCAGGGGTTCTTATCCAAACAAAGGTGACTGGATCAGCCACAGGAGGATTTTGAAGCAAGGTTATCAAAGAGATTTGCAGTTCAAGGCAACGGGAGAACCCGCCTCACCTCCCCTCTGTTTCAGTCTGTGTTTTTAGGGATAAACCGCTCTGATTACATGTTTGACTGTGGGGTGGATGGGACACCGGCTCTGAAGCAGATAGAAATAAACACCATTGCTGCCAGCTTCGGAGGCCTCACTTCCCGCATGGTGGCTGTCCACAGGTAAGGGAGCATCTCTGGTCCATGCTGCCAGGTGCTGCAGCAGCTGCACTGTGTGGCCTGCTGCGCTCTGTGTTGTTGCGTGCTCTCCAAGCTCCCGCTCCCTAGGTGTGTTTGGGGGCTGTCATGGCATTTACAACTTTTTTTTATTCCAAAGGCAGGTATTGAAAGTGCTGGGAAAGTCTAAGGAGGCATCACGCCTGCTGCCCAACAACCCCTCACAAGGGCTTGCCTTGGGTATTGCGAAAGCCTGGGAGCTCTACGGCTCTCCAAGGTAAGGAGAGGGGAGGTGCTGGAGGCTGGGTTATCTTGTCTCCTCTGGGGATGCACGGGTTGGTTTTGAAATGATGCTTTCTAAAAGATACTTGTTGCAGAGAATCACAGAGTGGTGGGGGTTGGAAGGGACCTCTGGAGATCAACTTGTCCAACCCGCACTGCTAGGGAAGGGTCACCCAGAGCAGGTTGCCCAGGATCGTGTCCAGGCAGGTTTGGAATCTCTCAAGAAAAGGAGACTCCACAACCTCTCTGGGCAGCGTAGGTCAGGCTCTGGCACCTTCACAGCAAAGAAGTTTTTCCTCCTGTTCAGATGGAACCTCCTGGGTTCCAGTTGGTGCCTGTTGCCCCTTGTCCTGTCACTGGGCACCACTGACAGAGTCTGGCCCCATCCTCTTGACCTCGCCCTTTAGATATTGCTCAGCATTGATCAGATCCCCTCTCAGCCTTCTCCAGGCTAAACAGCCCCAGGTCTCCAAGCCTTTCCTTGTCACAGATGCTCCAGTCCCCTCAGCACCTTTGTCACCTCTGCTGGACTGTCCAGTAGATCCTTGTCTCTCTTGAACTGGGGAGCCCAGAACTGGACCCAGTGGCCTCACTAGGGCAGAGTACAGGGGCAGGAGACCCTCCCTTGACCTGCCGGTCACACTTCTTAACACACCCAGGAGGTCGTTGGCCTTTTTGACCCTGAGGGCACTCTGCTGCTGCCTCTTGGGCAATTTGTTGTCCACCAGCACTCCCAGGTCTTTTTCTACAGAGTTGCTTTCTAGCAGGTCATCCCTTCACTTATACTGGCACAGGGGGTTATTCCTCCTCAGGTGCAGGACCCTACACTTGTCCTAGTTGAACTTCATGAGGTTCCTCTCCGCCCAACTCTCCAGCTTCTCCAGGTCTCGCTGAATGGCAGCACAGCTCTGGTGCATCAGCCACTCCTTTTGTTTGCTAGCCAAGCTGCTCTCAAGGAGCCTGTGGCACCCTGGGGAGAGAAGCATGGTTGTCTTGGCACACGAGGCTGCTGTGTCGCAAAGGCGGAGAGGTGCAGAGGAACCCTTGGAGGAGCTGTGTGGTTCAAGGACCCTGCACAGAGCTTGCTTTTGCTCCTGCCTTTCCCTCTGTGCTGATGCCCTGTGCCGGTTTGGTGATTCTGTGGGGCCAGTGCTGCTCTGCATCTGTGTGCTGACCCTTAGAGACTGGGCAACATGAGCAGGAGCAGTGTGGGGACTTGGAATCACAGAGAGCAGAAGCTAGCGATCCTGGGTGCATGGGGAGTGTTCCTGGGTTTAATGGTGTTCTTGATACCTCTTCCAGTGCTGTGGTGATGTTTCTGGTGGAGGAAGTCCAGAGGAACATTTTTGATCAGCGATGTGTCGAAAATGAACTTTGGAACAGGTAAAGGTTGAATTTTCCTGGGATGGGCAGGGAAGGAGATGGTAGTTTTTGAAAAAGGGAAGCAGAGCGAGCTGCTGCCACATCGTGATGTGTCCCTCAGGGCAGCCTGTGGGATATCTCCAGGCTCTCCAGCAGGCACAGTGCAGCAGGAACATAGGAGCAGGCCAGGGAAAGATAAAGGGGTGCAGAATCTGTTTGCTTTTTGCTTTGTCGCCTACTCAAGGACAAAGTCAAAACACTTTATGGTTTCTGGGACTATGAGAGAGCACGTCTTGGTATGTGACAGGGCAGCCTTTATCTTGGACTTGTCTCTGTGGTCTGTTCTGCAGCTCTCTCAGTGTTCCTTCAGTGGCCTCCTGGCCTCAGCACTCACCTTCATCTTCTGACCAACCTCCCAAAGCCTCTCACCAGCTCTTTGCTGGAAATACCAGCAGCCATCAAAGCCTCTGGTCTCCAGGGCTGATTCCTTGCTTGGTTTGTGCCTGTCTGATCCTCAAGCTGTACCCGTGGTAGCTTTGCTGTGGGCCAAGTCTCTTAGATGAGACAATAAGGAGCAGAGTGGGGTTAATGAGGGTCCTGCTTGCTCTCTAACTTGGGATCGGGCACAGGGTATTTCATAAAAGCTTCATTAATGAAGCTTCAAACCCATTGTGAAGGATCTGGGCAAAGTAAGCAACGCGCAGTGGGAGAAGGAGGTGTTTGGATGAGGTCTAGCCCTGCTGAAGGAGTGGGATGTGTCCCCAGATCAGCGGGTCCACACTGCCGCTGTGTGGAGGAAAGACTGGAACACGTGGCAGAGGTAAAATACGTGGGAAGTCACTGTCTGCAGCTCTTGGCTTCGAAGCCAACAGTGAGTGAGTTGTGTAGGGATTAAAAAAAATCCAAACTACTGACTTCAAGAAGCACTTTAGGAGATGAAAGGTGAGAATGGAGAAATCCAGGGTGTCTGGGCACATGTTCTGCTTCCTACAATGTTTGGGCTGAAGATGTAGGATGACTGCTGAAAACAGGGACTGTTTTGGCCTTGTCGATTCTTCTGGCTCCGTAGTACAAAGCCTGCGGTTATTTGTGAATGACTCCACAGGTCCTCCTTCCTGGAGCCACTGGTTCCACCTGGGGTTCCTAGCTCCAGTAACTGCCTGGCCTGGTGACTTTCCCACTCTCTTAACAGGAATATCCGGGTCATCAGGAGGCGATTCAGAGATGTGTTTGAAAAGGGGTCTCTGGATGATGCCAAGAGGCTGTATATGTGAGTATGAGCCAAGGTGCGCGTTCCCAGCTGTGAGTTGGGCACACAGGGCTCTAAATGGGAATTTTCAACCAAAGCTGGTGGTATGTTTTGAGTGTAAACGGTGACTTTCTGAGAAAGCCACTGCTCCAGGCTGCTGTTGCTGCTTCCCAAAATGATTTTGTTTTCAGAGTGGTGAGATTTTGCATATACATATCAGTCCCTTACAGCTGGAAACATAATTTCCCTTCAGGCCACAGCCTTCAGAGCTCTGTGGGGTGTTTACTTCCTCCACCTGCATCTGATTTGAAAAATCCTGGCTATTTCAGAGGCTTCCACAGAGACATTTCCTGTTCACCATTCATGTGATGATCTGCCAGCAGGAGCTGGGCTGGGTTGTTAGTGCTGGACAAGGAAGCATTTAATGTCTGGTATCTGTTGGGTCCTGTAGAGGCCAGGATGTGCGGGTCACAGGCTCCAAGTGCTGGCAGTTGGTCCAAGGGTCACATTTGTCCCATTTCCAAAGTGATGTGCTTGGAGCTGTACAAGCCTCAAGGAAGATATGGTTTCATGCCAACACTTTTTCTGTAGTTAGGCTCATTTTTCCATGGTTTGACCTTTGATGCCTCCACTGTGTTTAATTAGCAAATTCATTTGTCATCACCAGACAGTTAAGGGGAAAGTGCATTCACTGTACTTCCTCCCAAGCATCCTCTTCCTGGTGAACATCTTCACAATTACATTGCCTGGAGTTTCTGTGCTGCATTCCCTGACCACAGCACACAGCTTGTGTGGCCAAAGCTTGGGTGTGAGGTCCTACAGGTACGCTGATGGCCCTGCCCTGGCAGGATGCTTTGGTGCCTGGGCAGGTTGTTGAGTGGATGTCCTGTCTTGAATTGCCCCCATAGAAGGACCCTGTTCCCTCCCAGCTTCAAGAACCTCCCAGGCCTGGCTCCTGGTGGCAAAAGCTGTTAAAAATTTAGGTTCTTAGCTCCCTGCTGAGCTGGGTCCTTTAATTACTGAGACTTTGGTTAGTCAGGGCAGAGACAAGGTATCAGCTCATTGTGTCTCAAGACAAGCTGGGGCTCAGTGGAGAGGAGCTAGGACTTGCAGTCCTCTGTCAGGGCCAGCCAGGAGCAGAACCGGCCAGGAGACCAAGGAGAAGGAGCAAATGTTGTTTACTGGACCCTGCTGCAGCCCCCTCGGTGCTGGGGCGTTCAGCAGGCAGGGCTTGGCCTGGTTCTGTGAGTGCTTCTGGTTTTTGTTGCAGGGATGGCCAGGAGGTAGCCGTGGTCTACTACAGAGAGGGCTACGTGCCAAAGAACTATGACCAGCAGGTCAGTACTGGCTGCTCTGCTCAGAAGCTGTCCACGCTGTGGCCTTGCTCAGCGTGTTTGAAATGCCCTGTGGTCCCCGGGGCATCTGTCCTGTCCTGGGTGGGGTTAGTCCTGTCTGACGTGGCTGATGGTGTTGGGAAGCTGTGACTCCTCAGTGCTTGTGGGTGGCCCTGGTACTCATGCAACAAGAAAAAAGAGGTTTCCTTCTCCAGTAACCGTTCCTGTGGTGACCTCTTACTGCAGCACTGAATTGTTTCTGTGCAATATGAGTTAACACAGGTATCAGCACCTGCTTAAAGGATTTAGACTTGACCTACAGACCATGCTCTGTCCTCTACTAGAACCGTTGGTCAGCAGGGCAAGGGAGAGGATCCTGCCCCTCTGCTCTGGGGAGACCCCCCTGCAGTGCTGGGGCCAGCTCTGGAGGCCTCAGCACAGGAGAGACATGGACCTGTTGGAGCTGGGCCAGAAGAGGCCACAGCAATGATGTGAGGGCTGGAACCCCTGTGCTGTGAGGCCAGGCTGGGAGAGGTGGGCTTGTTCAGCCTGGAGAAGAGAAGGCTCCAGGGACACCTTCTTGTGGCTTGTACTTAAAGGGGGCTTGTAAGAAAGATGAGGACAGACTTTTTAGCAGGGCCTGTTGTGACAGGACAAGAGTTGATGGCTTCAAACTAAAAGAGGGAGTTTTAGACTATAGAGAGAAGGAAGAAATTTTTTGCACTGAGGGTGGTGAGACCCCGACCCAGGTTGCCCAGAGAGGTGGTCGATGCCCCATCCCTGGAAACATTCCAGGTGAGGTTGGCCGGGGCTCTCAGCAACCTGCTCTAGTTGCAGATGTCTCTGCTCACTGCAGGGGGGTTGGACTAGATGAGCTTGAAAGGTTCCCACCCGAACCATTCTATGATTCTATTAGGGTGCAGGTAATAATAATAGAGACCAGATCTTGCTGTTGTCAGGAGGTGGCAGCACTGGATAAGCTGGGGAGGGGGCGCAGGCGAAGGCAGTGGACTATCCTAGCCGTGCTGTTCCCAGAGCGGTGGGAAACCTGTATGTGCTTGTCTGCAGATGGCTACTCCCACTCTCCATCCCTGTCTGGCAGGAAGGGAGAAGACAAATGAGTAACTGAACAGAAAGGAGTGGAGAAAGCTGTTTTGTTTTGTTTTGTTTTTCCCACTGATGGAATGGTTGCTCTCTTTCTGTCTCAGAACTGGGAGGCACGGTTGTTGCTGGAGAGATCGAGGGCAGTAAAGTGCCCTGACATTGCAACCCAACTTGCGGGCACCAAGAAGGTGCAGCAGGAGCTGAGCCGGCCAGGGACACTGGAAAGATTATTGCCCGGCCACGGCGAGGCTGTCGCTCGGATCAGAGCAACGTTTGCTGGACTCTATTCCTTGGACATGGTGAGCGCACGCAGGGCTGGAGCAGGAGCGAACATACAGATGTGTATGTGTGGCCTGTGGGATGTTCCTCTTTGGTTATGAAGATGAGAAGGTTGTGTCATGGGACCAAGAGGACTCTGTTGATCCTGCTGAGAGGCCTCTGTCAAGGAGCCCCAACTCCTCCCTGATGCGCTGCTGTTGCCATCCTTTCCTGCCAGGGTGAAGAGGGTGACAAGATAGCTGCTACAGCTGTTGCTGAGCCCGACCGGTTCGTGCTGAAGCCGCAGCGAGAAGGTGGAGGTATGAGCTGGACTGGGCGCATGCGGATTTTCATTGCAGTTCGTGCGGTGCCCAGGCGTGGCAGTAGCTCTGTGGTGGCTCCTGGTCCTGTGCTGAGGGGTAAAAGGTGGGGTCGTGTGTAGCCATGGGGACTAGTCATAGCAGTCAGGTAGTGCTGCTCCTGGAGGAGCTCCCCAGAGCTGGGTTGTGAGGAGCCCAGGCAGCACATGGTGGGCAAAGACTGGGTCTGTTTGGGCTGCTGGCCAGCGGCTTCTGCTCTGCTGGGAAGTGCTTGACTTGCTGGTTTTATTTGTCAGGGAACAACCTCTATGGTGAAGAGCTCAGGCAGGTTCTGGAGAAGATCAGAGATAGTCCTGAGAGAACCTCCTACATCTTGATGGACAAGATCAAACCACAGCCAGCGATTAATTACTTGCTGAGGGCTCACAGCCCCCTACAAGCATCCGCATGCATCTCAGAGCTTGGTATTTTTGGTGTCTACATCAGGTGAGAAACATGCTCACATTACAGGTTAGTTCCTGCTCCAGCTGGCACTCAGGTTGGCAGGCATCTGGGGAGGTGGGGGTACCAGTGACTGTCCAGTCTCCACCCTGCCAGCAGCTCTCTTTGCACTGTTCAGACACTGAACTGCTGCTCTGTACCTGCTGCCAAACAAGTTGATGAAAAAGGGCAGAGCTGGTTCTGGTGGTTCCTGGTGTAGTGGCCACATGGAACTGGTGCGTCTCATCCCCGATTTCTGGGAGCACATCTTGGGGTCTGGATGCAGCCACAGGCTTTTCTGAAGCCCTGGGATCTCACAAATATCTGAAGGCTTAATGCGGTCGTGTTCAACCCTAAATAGCTGCTGCTTTTGTTTAAAACCCTCACAGGCCCATAGAAATGTTTCTATAGCTTCTAAATCAAAGTCCTCCTCGAACAATTTTAGAAACAAACTTGCTTTGGCACTGTTCAGGACCTGACGCAGCCGGTGTGCAGAGCGATGGGACTAAAGTGGCCCAGCTGAGAAAGGGCCCTGTCACCAGCAGGCACAAAACGGGCACAGCTTTGCTGTCGCAGAGACCTCGCGGCTTTTACATGCTGGTGACCTGCCCTGCACCAGGGCAAGGAGCGTGAATCATCATCCAGGATGAAATGCCGTAAGCTTTCTGCTCTGCAGACACTCAGTTGTCCTTTTCTTTGCAGACAGGGCAAGGAGATGGTGATGAACGAGGCCGCTGGCCACCTCCTGCGGACGAAGGCGATTGAGCATGCCGACGGTGGCGTGGCAGCTGGGGTGGCAGTGCTGGACACCCCTTACTTGGTGTGAGGAGGTGATGCCCCATCCCGCTCTGCTGCCCCAAGAGTGATCTGCCCCAGCGATGTTCTCCACAGAATATGCTTACCGAGGTCAGCACATTCAGGACTGTGAGGAGGGACGGTGTGGACACAATGGCTCTAAGGTCCCGCGTGCCAGCCCCAGCTTCTCCTCTACAATTCCTCCTGTGGGAAGGGGACTCTCTTGCTCTGTCTGCTCAGGGCCCTGCCCCATCCTCCCAGGGCTGCGCAGGTCAGGGTGTTCCCTCAGGGTCCAGCCTGCGGGCAGGGGCACTTACAGCAAAGCTGAAGGATGAACGTGCCACAACAGCCACTGGCGCTCTTCCCGGTTTCCTGCTCCTTGATGCTGAATTATCTCTGGAGACAAACCCAAAGCCTGAGGAATGGGAGGAGGAAGATGGATGTGCCAGTAACAGCCTTCATCTGTGGGATCTGGTGCCCCGTGCCTTGGTGCTTCCCAGGTTAGAGGGGAGCCCACCTCCACGTGCCCGTGGCTCCCCAGCCCTCCTTCAGGTGCTGCTGCCCTCATTTCTACTTTTCCCAGTGCCTGAGAGTCCTCAGGGTTCCTGCACAGGGGGCAGCTACCCTGGTGTAATACGCCCAAGGGCCTCTCGCTGGCTTTTGCTGTGCCCAGCTCCTGTTCCGCTGGCCTGGGTGCTCCTCCTGAGCAGTGCTGTTGGGCCACGCAAGGTGGGCAGCAGGGCAGAGTACAGCTGGCCGGCCCTGTCCTTGTCATTGACAGGCTGCATCTGCTCCCCTGGCCTCTTGGCAGCCTTGGCCAACAGTTCCCCACGGCTTGGCAGGAGAATCGCTCAAACATGGCAGCAGGACCCAGTGAGATGGTGAATTGGAGCCTTGTGGTACAGCCAGAATGTCAATAAACCCCAAATCCCTGAGGGCTTGGACCAGGGCGTCCCACTGCACCTCACGCACTGAGCATTTCCCCCTGAGCTGTTGCAGCCCAAGAGCAGTGCCAGGGAGCCCCGGCTTCTGTACTGGGCCCGCTGGGGCATGGAGCAGGCAGAGACTGGGAGCTTTGAGGTGGGGAAGTGAGGGAGTTGCAGGAGGGGTTGAGCGGGCCCATCTTGCTGCCAAGAGCTTCACCCTGGGACCAGCGCCCGTGGAGGGTTAGACGTGTCTCCCTCCAGGTTTCATGAATAGTGGGAACAGTGCAGCAAAGGAGGAGTGTGGACTATCCTTCCTATGTTCTTTTTCCTCTTCCTCCAGCCCCTCGTCCTCCTCAGCCAAGCAGTTCAAGGGGTAACATCCAGTGCCCTGGTAAAGAGCCCGGGCAGCCCCAGCTCTACCTGTTCAGTGACATGAGTGAGAAGCTGGTATTCTGAAGAATGAACATGCTGGGTGGTGGCCCTGTATCCTGCTGTGTGCACTGCTGCTGTGTGCTCATCACCAGCCTTACACCCTGGAAAGGGGTCAGTTCTATGGGACTGGTCCTGCAGTTCTGGGGTGGATGCTTCATTTGGCATGGGGGATGTTGATTACCCTCAGCCAGAGATTAAAATGAACGTGCAACCTGAACACTGTTCTTGGGCCAGTTTTGTCCGAGCTGAGCTGCGAAGAGGAGGTGTTTGCCTCCTTGGCCCTTCCACCTTCACACTGGGGACAGCTAGAGCCAACCCAACAGGTTCTGCTCTGGTTGCTGTGAGGCTGCACAGCACCATGTTGGAGATACGTCCTGACCTCAGCTCTGCAGTGCTGGCCCAGCACAACCCATGCATCACAGAAGGGTGGGGGCTGGAAGGGACCTCTACAGATCATCTCATCCAACCCCCCAGCTCCAGCAGGGTCACCCAGCGCAGGGTGCCCAGGATCACATCCAGGTAGGTTTGAAATCTCCAGAGAAGGAGACTCCACAACCTCTCTGGGCAGCCTGGGCCAGGCTCAGGCACCCTCACAGCAAAGAAGTTTTTCTTCCTGTTCAGATGGAGCCTCCTGGGCTCCAGTTTGTGCCCATTGTCCCTTGTCCTGTTTCTGGGCACCACTGACAAGAGTGTGGCCCCATCCTCTCGACCTCACCCTTGCACAGAGATGGTCATCACCTCTCAGTCTTCTACAGGGCTCTCAGCCTTTCCTTGGCACAGAGATGGTCCAGTCCCCTCAATGTCTTTGGAGCCTCTGCTGGACTCTTGTAGTTCCTTGTCTCTCTTCACCTGGGGAGCCCAGAACCGGACACAATACTCCAGAGGTAGCCTCACCACGGCCAAGGGAGAGGCAAACTTCCCTCGACCTGCTGGCCACACTTCTTAACACACCCCAGGAGACCATTGGCCTTCTTGGCCATGTGCTGGCTCATGGCGAACTTGCTCACCCAGATTCCCAGGTCCTTCTCTGCAGAGCTGCTTTCCAGCAGGTCAACCCCTCCCCTGTACTGGTGCAAGGGGTTATTCCTTCCCAGGTGCAGGACTCTACACTTGCCCTGGTTGAACTTCATGAGGTTCCTCTCAGCCCAAAAAAATCAATGGATGAGCTGCTGGAGTGAGGGGTGCTTGGTCAGACAAGCTCCAAGTCGAAACACTCAGCCTGGAGCTGTGCCTGTGCACTCTGCTGTAAGGACCAGAAGGAGAGCAGTGGAGCAGGGCCCCTGTGCTGCTGGAGACAGTGGTAACCTCAGAGAGGAGGCAGGGGCTGTCATCCACTGCTGTGCCTGGGTGAGGACCAGGCCTGGTGTGGAGGTGAGGCAACTATCACCAGAACTGGGCCTCCTTGGCTGTTCCTCTGTCTCCCTAGCTCTGGTCCTGCATGGGGGTTGTTGGTGACAGACAACTGTTGCACCATCTTGTGCTTTCCATGAGCCTTAGTGCACCTGCACTGGCTGGAGAACAGGGAAAAACTGAGGCACAGACTCAGGCCCCAGTGCAGGGTGGCGCAGATGAGTCAGAGCCTGTAAATCCCTGTCCATGAAGAAGCATGGCCCTGGTCTACCTAAAGCAGACCCCTCCCAAAAAGTCTACTCTGGTTACGGCCCAGCACGTCCAAGAGTAGTGTCTGAGCAGCCCCATCCCAGCGGCTAAGCACCCCCAACCCAGACAAACGCTTTAAAGCCTGTTTCCATTTTGTTTCCTTGAACTTTATTCCATTTTGCATAAAACTCGAGCTGTTTCCAGCCAAAAATTACCTAACAGATGAAGAGTAACAGAGGAGATGACATTGGGATCCTTGTCACCAAGGTGGCACAATTGCATGGTACTGAGCTGGGGGGCACAGGGGATGCTGGCACGTGCTGAGGTTAGAGATCACAGACAAGTGCCGTGCCAGTGAGAGCAGCAGGTGACAAGTGAGGCTTGGGACTCAGACAACAGCCCCCAGAGCTCCTGCACCACCTGCCTGGAGCAACCAGCCTCAGAGGCCACTGCCTCTGCCTTTCCCACCCGGCTCAGGCTGCAGGGAAAGCCTGGACTCTGGCACTCACCAAAACAGCTGCTGCAGCAAGGTTTAAAGCCTGTTTCTCCTTTGGTTTTGGTGCAAAAATTGAACAGTTCGCATGCAGTTTTTATACAGACACTCAAAGGAGGTATGTCCCAGCTCAACCCAGGGCTGGGGTTACATGTAATTCATCCGCGAAGAAGGGCTTTGGCAGGCCCCTGGTGCTGCTCAGGCTCTTGGACTGGAGGTCTGGGGATTTTCCCCTCTCAGCATTGTAAAGCCATGTCAGATATAAACAAAAGCTGAACTTTAAACATCTTCCACCATTTTTTTTTTCCTGATGAAAAAACCTCTGGGACTGAGGCTGCCCTGCCTGCCTTGGTTTTTGCTGTAGCAATGGTCACGGTGTGTGATAACTCAGCGCCTGTTCACTGACAGTGGGACAGGTAACTCCACATGGCTTTGTTTCCCCTCCATCCTTTGATGTCCAACACCTGCTCCTACCCCAGGACACCTGGGTTCAGTTGTGAGCTGCTAGCAGCAGAATGAGTGGAAGCAGAGCTCTACGGAGCAGATCAGACCAAGGTGTTTCCTCCTAGACCATTGGTAGCTCCCTGTCGCGTCCATGGCCAGTGAAGGACCCTGGCTTGGGGAAACCACAGCAGCTGGCACCAGGCAGTTGGGAAGCAGCAGATCTTGGTACCAAATTGCGCTAAAAAGCCTGTTTAAAGCCCAGGGCTCCCTTGAGCCTTGCCCCAGCTCCCTTTCAGGCCAGGGGACCTCTGCTAGCAACAGGCTTGGCCAGGGGATACGGGAATAGAACTCAGCTCTACAGTTAGGATGTGAGAGTCTTCTGAAGCTCTCCCACAGCTTCCCCTCCAGCCCCCAAAGCTCCTTCCCACTGTGCACAAGGTGCCAGGGCCCCTCAATTACATAAAGTTAATTAACACCCCCCCCCCCCCCCAAAGAAAATAAAATTAAAAATTAAGAATGAGGTGCTGACAAGGGAGGAGGATGACTCCCTCTGTACGATGCACGACGCCTGTGTGGAGCACGCTGCCTCTCCAGAGCCCCTCCCTTGTTCATAACGTTTGTACATTCAATTCAACGGGCGAAGGTTTCCCTCCTGGGGTTTATTCAAGGGACCTGCTCCTCAGGACACTGCTGCTGCTGCTACAGTTCCACTCAGCAGGGACAGGTCCTGCCGCTACTGTTTAGTGTCACATCTGTTGTTGAAAAGATGCTTTATGACGCCTGGGTTTGCCAAGGTGGAGATGTCCCCCAGATCTTGGTCATTTTTGGCAATCTTCCGTAATATCCGTCTGGTAATCTTTCCTGTAACGACAGCCACAAAAGGAAGCAGAAGTCAGGATCTCTGCAGCATCCTTAAGAGTGGGCAGTGCCCAGACCTGCAGCATCCTGCTTGTCCTGAGGTTGCTCCCCCATGAATTTCAGTGACCCTAGACAATTAGGGCTTATTTCAGTCCTCCCCAGCACTGTCACCGGCCCCTTACCTGAGCGGGTTTTGGGCAGGCTAGGGGCGTACTGGATGTAATCAGGCGTTGCTATCGGTCCAATTTTTTCTCTGACTGCAAAAAAAGAGATTTTCACTGTAGGTACCAGGAGCTACTGCACACACCCTCTCCAGGCAGAGGAGCAGAGCCCAGCTCCTGGGGAACCCGGCAGGGCAGCGCTTGGGGCTGCTGCACCCGGGGCTGTGAGAGCAGGCAGCAAGACCTGCAACGGCAACAGGGCTACAAGCACATCTTCCCAAAGGCAAGAGCACTCATTGTTTCATTCTGTCCATCTTCAAGAGATCTCTACAACAGCTACACTAATCACTATGACCACTTCAACAGAGCAAGGACTGATTTGCTGTTGGGTTCCTACAGAGAAGGGGATACATGGATCCGTTTCATGTATTAAATGCTGCAGTCACAGAATCACAGAATGGTGTGGGTTAGAAGGGACCTCTGGAGATCATCTTGTCCAACCCACTCCTAAAACAGGCTCACCCAGAGCAGGCTGCCCAGGATCATGTCCAGTTGGTTTTGAATCTCTCCAGAGAAGGCTCCACAACCTCTCTGGGAAGCCTGGGCCAGGCTCTGGCACCCTCACAGCCGAATTTTTCCTCCTGTTCAGATGGAACCTCCTGGGTTCCAGTTTGTGTCCATTTGTCTGCTGGCCACACTCTTCCTAACGCACCCCAGGATGCCACTGGCCCTCCCAGCCATGAGGGCACATTGCTGCTGGCTTACGGGCAACTTGTCCACCAGGACTCCCAGGTCCTTCTCTGCAGAGCTGCTTTCCAGCAGGTCAACCCCAAGACCAAATCTGCCAGGGTGAGCCATGGGAGCCATGCCCACGCAGGAGCGCGCTGCTGCAAACAAAAGCCTGCTGGGTAGAGCCCAGACCTTCACGTGGCTGCCAGCTCCCAAGAGGCAGAGAGGGCATCACATGAGCAGCCAAAGGCCCGGAGAACTAATATTAGTCTTCCCCAGCCGTGCGCTCCAATCCAAGGGGGCACCTTGTCGCAGTTGTCCACGCTGCATTCCCCAGCCTGCAGGCACCCTGGTTCAAGCACCCAAGCCCTTAACTCCTCCATCACCTGCCCAGCTCCCTCCTCCCTCTCTCTGCAGCGTAACCTCCCAGATATCTGGCTGCTGCTACCTTGTTTTTTCAGCTCGTCTGCCAGGTTCTTGGTGAACTCGTGGCCGTCTCTCAGGGTCACAAAGCAGTAGAGGCTCTCGCCTTTCAGGGGGTGTGGGTGGCTGACCACGGCGGCCTCTGAGATGGCAGCGTGCTCGAGCAGGGCTGACTCCACCTCTGCAGTGCTCAGCAAGTGGCCTGGGAGCAAGGAGAGGCAGATCTTTACAGACCCACCCAGGGCTAAGGTCCTGCAGCCTCCTAGAGGCTGGGAGGAAGTGGTCTGCAGGTGGAAAAGGCCTGTAGGTTTGAGAGCATTGATTTCATTTGCTTGGGAACCTCGTTTCAGCAGCGCAGGGGCTGGGCTGCCCTGAAGGCTGCCACTGGGGGAGGATCAAGCACTGCTGGTCAGGTGAAGAGGATCTGGTTTGATCCAGGGACACATCCAGCAGCATCTCAAAGCCAGCAGCGAGTACCTGTAGACTAGAGCCTCCAATAAAGGAGGGAGAGAGCTACTGAAGGCAGTATATGGGAAATGACAAGCTGAGAAGCACCTGAATCTCAAAGACACAGTCAAGAGAGGTGGTAGAATCTCCACCTCTAGACATAGCTCTGAGCAGCCAGATCCAGCTTCGAGGTTAGTCCCATGTGGAATGGCAGGTTAGATTAGGGACCACATGGTCCTGCCCAACACTGTGATTCCCTGTGGCCCTGAATCCTTCAGCACAGAGGCACCTTGGCTGGTTAAGGACCTCCTCTAAGAAGTTACAGAAAGTTCCTTCCCCTCAGTGTGTTGTCTCCAGAGAAAATGATGCAGAAATTCACCAATTCACACTCTCATCTATCTTGGAAACAACCCTGCCTCAGCAATTAGATCCACTTTGAGGACAGGTTGCTGGGCATAGTCACACATGCAGAGCCATGCCCCATAAAGCAAGGTGGCCTTTTTAAGCTAGTGTTAGGAACGGATGCAGAAGTGTCCCCACGATGCAAGGTGTCTCTCGACTAGTGTCAGAAAGCACACTGGTCCCCACCAAAGACAAAACTCGTTCTTACCAGAAACATTCAACATGTCATCAATTCGCCCTGTGATCCAGTAATAACCATCTTTATCTCTCCTACAACCTAAAAATAGCCAGAAATGACAGCGTGACAAAGCGGTGCCAGCCCTTGGAGCAACTGATAAGGGATTCCGGGGCCAGGACATGGCAAGATTTCAATTGCCGTCCCCAGGCCCCTGCAGCCCTGCACTCCCAGACAACCTTACCGTCGCCTGTCACATAGTACCCAGGGAACTTCTTGAAGTACGTGGTTTCAAATTGCTGGTGGTTTCCATACAGCGTGCGCATTATTCCTGGCCAGGGCTGCTTAAATACCTGATGGTGAAAAACAGGGACCCAAGTCAGCGAGAGCAAAGCCACCAACGGTGGCTTGCACCACGGTGATGGAAGTGGATGTGGGGATAGAGATGTTGGAAAGAGAGAGATGAGTGATGACACTCAGGAAAGTCTCACCAGGCTTGGCATGGGGGAGGGAGCTTGGCTGAAATATTGCTCCCATCCTCCTGCCTTGCCCACGTGTCCAAGTGCATTTAATAAGCATTTGAACAGTTTGTTTACAGCATAAAGGTCCCAAAAAGTTATGGCAGGGAAGGGAGTTCTACCACCCAGAGGTCCCTTGTGTGGACCCAGAGTAAGTGGAGATGTGTATATTACCAGGGAGGTCCTGGAGTTCATAGGCAACAGACAAGGGGAGGGTGGGCAAGATCAGCCCTTCTTTACCAGGTAGCCTTCTGCTTCTCCTTCCAGCTCTTCTCCTGACTCGTTCAAGATGGCAGGGACCACACCGAAGAAGGGGAACGTCTGCCATGGGGACCAGAGAGCAAGCAGACATGGAGGTGAGCCCAGGCATTAAACCCCCGTGAACCAGAGCAAGGGCAGCTTTGGAGAGACTGTGGCACACAGGGCCTGTAAGCGCTGATACACGGAGCCAGGCCTGGGATTTTGGGTGGTGGCCATCTCCCCACATGCACCACCACCCCACAACCCCCCAGCAGGCTGGTAACCACCAGGCCATGGTGGAGACAGTACCAGCCACCACTGCAGTGCCTTGCAGCAGCCCCAGGGAACCCTCCCTGTCCCTGGGGAGGAGAACAGAGGTACTCACGGCAGAGCCAGGCTTCATGGGGGTGGCAGCAGGAAGGGGTGTCAGCATGTGGCCACCCTGCAAAGAGAAGCAGAACTGAATGAGTTTGGGCCGTGCCAGCCTGTCCCACGTTGGCTTTGGTCACATCACATCCCAGTCAGACACAGGCTGCTCAGAGCAGTTGCAGGAACAGGGCTTTGGGAAGGGTATGGCAGGGGACAGGGAGCCTGTGTTTGGGCATGAAGCTTTGGAGCTGCTGGGGCAGAGAAAGAGGGGGAGGAGAGCAGGGTGCAGAGCAGACCTTGGCAGGGACCTTTGGAGAGGAAGGCCTCCCCTTGGAGCCTGTCTGAGGTCCAGGAAAGAAAGAGGAGAAGGGGAATCAACACTTGCAGGCCACACCAGAGTCTCTTGGGCAAGCAAAACAAGTCCACACAGAACCGAAAGAAACTCCACCCCAAAACTCCAAAGACACCCTGTAGGGAGCACCAGGGAAAGAGTCCCAGGGACCCCTAGATGAGGACTCACTGTCTCTGTCTGCCAGAACGTGTCCACAATGGGACACCTCTCTTCTCCCACCACATGGTAGTACCACAGCCAGGCCTCAGGGTTGATGGGCTCACCAACGCTCCCCAGCACCTTCAGAGACTTCCTGCTGTGCCTGCAGAGAGGAGGGGGCTGGCAGGGGCTCAGCAGGCCACGGAGAGCAGCAGCTGTGAGCCTGTTGCACAGCAGGGCCTGCAGGAGGGAAGTACACCCCAAAGTGTACTTGGGGCTTCCAGGCATGGTTCAGACACTTCTTAGCCCTCTTCCATGGAGGAAGAAAGGGATTTTGGTGTCTCCAAGCTCTCGCTTGGGTATGTTCCTTCCTTCTTTGGGCCAAGGAGCAGCACATAGAGGAGGTCTCTGCCCAGCACACTTCTGTGAGCTTTGGGTCAGGAGCTCTGATCTCAGCTGCAGCTTATGATGACAGAAGAGGACCTGCTCAGAAGTTTCTGCTGGGAGGGCAGAAACATGGCCTGCATATTGCTGCATGGAAGGCAGAAGATGCTGGTCTGTTCAGAAAATATACTGGGCAAGCTGCTGCTCAGAGAGGAGGCTGCCAGAGCCAGGGATTCCTGTGTCACTGGGGACAGGCACTCACCTTTTGACCGGCTCCTCCCCATGCTTCATCAGCAGCCGGATGGCTGTGGGCGCTGTGTAGAACTTGGTCACCTGGTACTTGTCAACGATGCTCCACATTCGCCCAATGTCCGGGTAGGTGGGAACACCTTCAAACTGAGCAGAGACAGGGCAGTGACACAGTCATTCCTTAATGCTACCGACTGCAGCACCTTCCCACACAGCAGGAGCTGACAGCAACAGGGGACAGCAGCTGGACACTAGCACGTCCTTATAGGAATGCCAGGGGCACCATGCAGCAGAACCAGCGTGGTCCAGGGACCTCTCTTACTGCTTCCTCGGGATGGATTTGGCATCACCCCACCCCAGGTGTCCTAGCAAATGCCCCCCAAAACACCCCAGCAGCATGGGCACTTGGGTGGTGAACACAGTGACAGTCCCACCAGCCCAAGGGATGCAGCTCAGCACCACAACTTCCACTTTCTTGGAGTACAAGCATCAGCTGCCATCCAGCACTTACTAACACACTAGTTGCCCCATTTGCCAAGGGTCCATAAGTGAGGTAGGAATGGCCCGTTATCCAACCGATGTCAGCTGTGCACCAGTAGACATCCTCAGGGTGGTAATCAAACACGTATTTAAATGAGGTGGCAGCGAAAAGCATATATCCACCCACGGTATGCAGCACACCCTGCGAGGAGAAGGCACACAGCTGTCAGGACGAGCTCCCACCAGGGCCCTCACCCTCCCAGGCCAGACTGAGCATCACCAGTCCACCAAGCTCAAACAGCAGCTGAGTAGGAATGACCAGCAGAGACCCTTTCCCAAGACCTCCGTGGCTCTTCTTACTGAGGCCTCCCAAGGTGACCCTCACCAGTTCCCACAGCTGAGGGGTCACCACGGTTCAGCCTGGTGAGCTGGGAGCATACCTTGGGTTTTCCAGTGGAGCCACTTGTGTAGAGGATGAAGAGTTCATCCTCCGAGTCACACCACTCAGGCTCGCTCTCCGTGCTGGCACTGCTCACCAGCTCATGCCACCACATGTCCACAGCTGGGTTCCAGGGTGTCTGAGAAAAGCAGATGATTAGAAACGCCCACCCAAAAGCAAGAGACGGGGGGGGATGAGGGGTGCAGCCAAACCTCACCCCCTTCATGGACCACTGAGGGAGATGTTCACAGCACAGCTTTTACCCCAGAGCTGTTGGCTGTAAACCACGCACCAGAGCTGCAGCTCCCACTCCAGAAGCTACTTTTCTCAGCCCACAGCCACGAGGAAAACCTTCCAATGTGGTTTGGCTGCAAGACCTGAAGCAGCTTGTCCAAACCATGGGTAACCCTGATAAGTCCTTCTCAGCAGCAGCCAGGAGAGGGCCTGCAGCAGCAGCTGCTCTGTGCTTACAGCCAACAGGCTCCTCCTGGACCTCCCAGAGCTGCAGTGGAACAGCAAAGCAGCACAGCCAGCACCCACCAGCCCACCGCAGGGCCCACGACAAGCAGGGACACTGCCTGGCTCTGCAGACCCGAAATGATCTGTCAGCTGTACTTTAAGGTAATTACCCTCATAAGAAGTGACTACTCCAATGCAGAACCACCCAGCACAGGCTGCCTGAAGGAGCTGCTTGAGGATGCCGGAGCTGTAACAAAGCCACCAAGGCCTCTGGCTGATGGGCAGAGGTCACCCAAGAGCTGTGCCGGCTGGTTACCCCTCCAGGGTAGAAGACCTGACTCCACCTGACCTTTGCAGCATTCTTCAGAGGAGCCTGGGGGCAGCCAAGCAGGGAACATGCCTCAGCACAGACCTCCACTTTCCACCTCTCTGCAAGGTCAGAGCTTTGCAGCTCCCAGCTGGGCCACATATCCTTGCAGAGCTGCGCACAGCTGCTTCAGCTGGGGTGCATGGAGCCATGGAGAGCAGCCACAGGGTCACATGGTGACTCTCTGCAGCCCTAAAGATGTTCATGTGCCATCTAGAGGCATCAGGACCCCATGGCCCAGCACACAGCTCCTGCACATGTGTTGTGGTGGGCACCAGCTGCTTGACAGCCCAACATAACTGAGCCTGCTTAGAAAGCTCTCTCAGATCCCCAAGGCTCCTGGCTTTACTTGCAGAAGCAGTTCCCACAAGTCTGCACACCTGCAAGCTCTCAGCAAGGCACAAGGTCAGACAAGCTGAAGAAGTTCAACAATGGCAAGTGTAGGGTCCTGGGGAGGAATAACCCCCTGCACCAGTACAGGGGAGGGGTTGACCTGCTGGAAAACAGCTCTGCAGAGAAGGACCTGGGAATCCGGGTGAGCAAGTTCACCATGAGCCAGCACATGGCCAAGAAGGCCAATGGTCTCCTGGGGTGCATTAAGAAGAGCATGGCCAGCAGGTCGAGGGAGGTTCTCCTCATCACCCTGCACTGATAAGGCCATCTCTGAAGTACTGGGTCCTGTTCTGGGCTCCCCAGGTGAAGAGAGACAAGGAACTACAAGAGAGAGTCCAGCAGAGGCTCCAGCAGAGGGGACTGGAGCATCTCTGTGCCAAGGAAAGGCTGAGAGCCCCGGGGCTCTTTAGCTTGGAGAAGACTGAGAGGGGATCTGATCAATAGCTAAAGGGTGAGGTCGAGAGGATGGGGCCACACTCTTGTCAGTGGTGCCCAGAAACAGGACAAGGGACAATGGGCACAAACTGGAGCCCAGGAAGTTCCATCTGAACAGGAGGAACAACTTCTTTGCTGTGAGGGTGCCAGAGCCTGGCCCAGGCTGCCCAGAAAGGTTGTGGAGTCTCCTTCTCTGGCGAGATTCCAAACCTACCTGGATGTGATCCTGGACACCCTGCTTTGGGTGATCCTGCTTTGGCAGCTCCCAAGTCCAGACCTGCCTCTGCCTGCCTGCTCATGGGGTCCTGAGGCCACAGCTCTTTGGATGGGGTGGGCAGAGCCCACACTTTGGGTCCAGAGCTCCAGGATTGCTGCCCAACAGCACGTCACTGCAGCTGGGAAGCTGCAGGCATTCCCTGCCAGCCTCACCACCAAGGGAAGCACGTTGTGAGAGCTGCTTTTAAAAGGCAGAGAGATGAACCACCATCCCAACGCTGACAGTGCATCCCAGGGGTTCTGCGTTTCCCCTCGTCAGCACTCAGGGGGTTTTATGGATGCAGATTTGTTTCCAGAAGCAAAGAGCAGATGGCACTGCATTCACCCCGAAACCATGGCCAAGCGGCGAGTGGCATCTATCGCTAACATGCAACTGCTGGTACCCTGGTTAGGAAGTCACGTGTGGCCGTGCAGTGGGAGTGTTAGGAAGGTGGAGTGCCGGAGGGGGGAAGCAGAAGGGAGGTACCATGAGGAGGAAGGCAGTGCTGTGTGTAAATACCTTGGGATGGAGTCTCTGTGAGCTCTCAGTCTTTTTCTCCTGTTAAAAATCCACAAAGAGGGCGTGAAAGTCAAGAAGTGAAGGATCCACACCGGGCTTTGCAGGCAGGGAGCTGGAAGCCCACAGGCCTGGATGCTGTGAAATCATCCCAGCAGGCTGGGGAGTGCTGGGATCCAGGGCCAGGCCACGAGATGCCCTCTGAGCAAAATCCTGCCTGTTTCCATCACCTTCCCTGGGTACCTGCCGCCTCCTCAGCAGGTTGCAGAGGCCACCCCTGCACGCAGCCAGCTGCGTACAGAAGCACAGAGCTGACGTACAGCCCACAGATACTCCAACAACGTCACACAAGCCAACGGCATGGGAAAAACACGCTCACATGGGAAAGCAATCTTAATAGTGTCTGAACCAGTAGAGCAGCAAGATCCAAAGAGTAAGAGATCCCTTCCAGCCTCCTCTCTCCTCCTGGGACATTTCGCACAACAAGACCAACACCAACACATTTCCCACCTCACCAACAGTGACCAGTGCAGGGACAGGCTCCTCTGCAACCCCTTGACCAAGGAAACCTCGCCCAGGAAGGCTGCTCTGCTCTGGTTTTCTCACCCTTTCACAGCTATCCAGCCCTCGCAAGAGAAGAGGCAGAGGAGGCCAATGTAACGCGGCCAGGCTGGCAAACACTGAGCAATGCCCCAATAGAGCTGAACGAGGAAAATTAACTCAAAGATACAAAATCTGCTGGACTTCTTGTTCCAGGGATGTGCAGAGACCATCCTTTCTGGAAGCAGAGCCCAAAACACAAACACACTTGCCAATGATGACCCATTTGTGAGCAAGCAGCAGCCTGCAAATAACCACCAAATGCACAGGGACAGGAGCCACCACTGCAAGACATGGAGCTGTTGGGTAATTGAAAGCAACCTGCCTTTTGAGTGGATGAAGGCAGCAGGTAGCTGCTGGGTGCGGGAGGACTGCAAAACAGCCTTTGGAGCTCAGCAAGCAGCTCCATGACATCTTCTCCTCCTTCCACCCCTGTCTTGCCACATGCCTCTGGCCCACATCCTTTCATCTGGTTTCAGTTGCAAGGAAAAGCCCCAGCAGATGACACATTTCCTGTGCCAGCTATGCAGAGACTGCACTATTTCAGTGTATGATTGTTGTCATGTTGGGGGGCTGTGCTGAACCCACACCATAAGCACAAGTCCCTTTTTTCTCTCCTGCTGCCACTTGTCACAATTACAGTGCAGGATGGTGTAGGTCTTGGCACAAAAGGGGAGATAGATACAGGGTTAGGAAGGAAATGTCCTTCACTGGGTGGAGGAAAATGGACATCTTGTCCTAGTGGCTTTGGAAGATGTACCTCGCTGTGCTCTTGAGGTCCTGCAGGGTGCAGCTAGTGATGGTGTTAAAGGAAACGGTAGGAAAAGGATCTTGGTAAGGCAAAAGAACCATCTTTCAGACCACTCACAATGTAACAACAGCCATGAGGGGACAAAACAGGAACAGGAGTCAGAGAACAAGAGCATCCAGGGAAGCACTGCACTGGTTTTGGACTGACTGATGTGCTGGGCTCAGGCCCATAGCAATAAAATTCCCAGTCTCATCCCCCCAGGAGCATACCTGTATGTCCTGGCACAGCCTTTTCAGTGGGGGAGACTTGCTGCATGTGCCATCCACCGCTATCTCTTCCCTCCCCACGTGCTTTACCACGATGCACTTTTTCAAAGGGGAGCCCCTGTAAAAGGCAGGGACTGTCAGAGGGGGCTGCTCAGGTCAGGGCTAAGTCCTTTGGAGGAGGCAGAGCGGGGCCCTGAGCTGCTTTTCTTGAGCTGGAGCAAAGCCCAAGCACACCACGAATTGCCAAGGGACACCCACCACAGGAACAGATACCTTCTTTCACAGACATATTAGCTTACATTTTCAAGTTTTAGAATTTTAAATGCTTTTTTAAAAGAGTTTGATCTTCTAACATGCAGACTATCTGCCCTAAACTTTCACATTTGATCTAATCTCTGAGTCCACGTTCAGTCTCATACAAGCTACTCAGACACTGTAAGCACTGCAAAGTCATTTCACTGTGAAACTCAGCATGGGCAGCAGGGCAAGGGAGAGGATTCTACCCTTCTGTTCCGCTACAGTGAGACCCCCCTGCAGTGCTGGGGCCAGCTCTGGAGTCCTCAGCACAGGAGAGACATGGACCTGGTGGAGCTGGGCCAGAGGAGGCCACAGCAATGATGTGAGGGCTGGAACCCCTCTGCTGTGAGGCCAGGCTGAGAGAGTTGGGGTTGTTCAGCCTGGAGAGTTGGGCTTGTTCAGCCTGGAGAAGAGAAGACTCCAGGGAGACCTCAGACTGGCCTTCCAGTACTTAAAGGGCATCTACAGGAAAGCTGGAGAGGGACTCTTTGTCAGGGAGTGTAGTGATAGGACAAGGGGTAACAGTTTCAAACTGAAAGATGGTAGATTTTTATTAGAAATCAGGAAGAAATTCTTCACTATGAAGGTGGTGAGTCACTGGCACAGGTTGCCCAGGGAGGCTGTGGATGCCCCATCCCTGGAAGCATTCAAGACTAGATTGGATGGGGCTTTGAGCAACCTGGTCTAGTGGGAGGTGTCCCTGCCATGGCAAGGGTGTTGAAACAAGATGGTGTTTAAAGTCCCTTCCAACCCAAACCATTCTGTGATTCTATGATTCTGGCATCAATGCTTCTACAAGGGAATCTAGTCTTAGAAGGGAATCCAAACTTACTTATCTTTACATTTCTGGAGGGCTTCATCTGCAATCTGCTTCAAGTTGATCATCTTGTCCCCTCGATAAAAGGCATCTGCAAAATGGTAAGGAGAACATTAGAGAGGCTTCCCAGCCAAGGCAGCCTGAGACAGCTGGAAGCAACAAGCAGCTTCAGGAGGGCAGAGCAGAGCTCATACACTGCAGTGAGGGAAAGCAGGCAGGCAGCTGATGGGAAAGGTTTCCTAATATACCCTTTTGGCCTAGAGAAACAGATGCCAAGAGAAATGGTGAAATTCCTTCCCTGGGAGAGGTTCCAATTTGACCCAACAAGTCTCTTGGGAATATTCAGTGGGAAATAATCTAACGCGGTCAGAACTCAGACTGCAGTTTAGTGGGTCTTTTCTATGCCATGGACCTGTTAATATAAACACTATTTTTTGCAAAAAGCAGCTGGGGAAATGCAGTGGGTTCACATGCAAAGACCACCACTTCTTTAGCCCTTGCTTTACAAGGTTGAGAGCTGTAGCAGAGACCTCCTTGAAATTAGGAAGGGAGGGAATTCTCATATTAGGATTGCCTCATAAACGGTGCATCTTGCAAACATCTGGCCGATTTCAAAGAAGAACATGGCTGAGAAGTGTTTGGAAACGTGTTATTAGCAGCTGGTGACATCATGCTTTACAGGATAAAGTGCGTAGGCTGCTTGGATGCTTCACTGTCCATTCAAAGTGGAAAACAGAACTCGAGCACAGCTACAAGCAGCACACCCGCCTTGTGGCAGCTCAGCCAAAGCACTGCCCCCTCCTCTTCCATTAAAAGCATCTGGCTTTTAAAACAAAGCCCTTTCAAGCAAGCAACAGCAATGGCTCAGGGGCACAGATGCATGTCTTACCTGCTGTGATGAGGAGAGAGCAACCGCAGTCAAGAATCCGCTCGCAAAGGGAGTCAGCTGAGAAACCTGCAAACTGACAGAGATCACACAACTGAGTCAGCAAGAACACAAAACCCCTCCACACAAACCACCCAATGCAGCTGTGCCCTTCACCCATGGTACACAATGTGTGTCCAGTGCTGGGCTCCCCAGTTCAAGAGAGACAAGGAACTACTGGAGGGAGTCCAGTGGAGGCTATGAAGATGCTGAGGAGACTAGAGCATCTCTGTGCCAAGGAAAGGCTGAAAGACCTGGGGCTGTTTAGCCTGGAGAAGAGAAGACTGAGAGGGGATCTGATCAATGCTGATCAATATCTACAGGGCAAGAGACAAGAGTATGGGGCCGCACTCTTGTCAGTGGTGCCCAGTGATAGGACAAGGGGCAATGGGCACAAACTGGAGCCCAGGAAGTTCCATCTGAACACGAGGAACAACTTCTTTGCTGTGAGGGTGCCAGAGCCTGGCCCAGGCTGCCCAGAGAGGTTGTGAACTCTCCTTCTCTGGAGACTTTCAAAACCTTCCTGTATGTGTTTCTGTGTAACCTGCCCTGGGTGGACCTGCTTTGGCAGGGGGGTTGGATGAGATGATCTCCAGAGGTCCCTTCCAACCTCTACCATTCTGTGATTCCACCAGGCGCTGATGGACAGCTAATGGAGCTCATTCCACAGTTCATGCAGAAAAGAGCTAGGGAATAGCAGCACCTTCATTTCATTTCCGTTTCAATCCATCTCATGGTCAGCACCCATGTTTCCAGCTCCTCTCCTGAAAAGAAGAGCTGGTCCCCTCAAAGAGCTCAGCACTGAGAGCAAGGCAAAGAGCCTGTTCCTACCACAATGGAGTGCACAGCTCCAATCCTGGCGCAGGCAAGCATGGCTACAACCAGCTCCAGGATCATCGGCAGGTAGATGGAAACTCGGTCTCCCTTCTTCACGCCTGTGGAGGGAAAATGAACACGGAGTCTGTCAGAATGAACACATCACATATTAAAATAACAGGATGTAGAAAGAAACTAATGATTTTAAATCAACATTTGTATGCACACAATGAAGCTTCAGCTGGAGTTAGAGCAGAACCAGCCTCTTGGGTTTTGCCTTTCAAGCCCTAAGATGACTGAAATGAACACTCCGTGTTCCTAATTGGACACAGCCCTTGAAGGAGGCAGAAATGTAACCAGTGCCCAATGCTCATTGGAAAACCCCAGAGCAGGAAGTTCTGAGCACAGATCTCTTCCTTGTACAGCTGACAGAACCAGCATTCAGTAGTTTTCACAGAGCCAGAGATGAATCTCCAAAAGTGCACTGCAGAGCAAATCTGCATCTACTCTGCTTTACAACTGTGGAAGCAGAGAGAGAAGTGAAGCATTTTGCCCAGAATTACTCAACAGACTGACACCCCCACAAAAAATGAACCCAATCTCTGAAACCCTGGCCTTCCCAGTATCTACCATTCCTATTGTTTCAGCTGCATACCTTGGCTGCGGAGGACATTGGCGAACTGACAGACTTTTTGCAGCAACTCGCTGTATGTGATTTTCACAGAATCCCCAGGTTCGTTCCCTTCCCTGGAAAAGCAAGATAGTATCTGTTACCGTACAAACACTACAAGATAAGAGTGACGCTGCATATTGAGGTGCTGACTGCTTCGGACAACACCTATGTCCTCACCTGCCCTTCCGAGCACAATGTAACCAAACCTCAGAAATCCAATCATGGACTAAAGTTCTCCAACAGTAGGAAAATTTAGTCCGAAGTCCCCATCTCTGTCTAGATCACTACACCCAAAAGCCACTGACTGCATGCAGTGGAAATACATGGTGCTTCCAGAGAGGCAAGAATCAAAGGGAACCAAATCAAGGAGGGCTCAGGCTCAAGAGCAAGCCAAGATTTATGGCACAGCACCGTTGCTCACATGCATTCATGCCCGCAGATACAACTGCATGAAACACTGGCCAATGTTGTCATGCAGCAACACCCAGCCCTTAAATACCTACCATCTGATGGACTGGGATGGGATGCCAAGGGCTGTCTTACTTTCCAAGGTCATCCATAAATATACTCGTGTGTATTTGTTCAGTGCCATGCCTGCTCTGCATTATCCTCTCTGTGGTCCTCCATGAACTAGCTCTGGGCTCCTGCAGCCCAGGTACCAGTTCAGCAGGACCTTGCCATTAGACCCACTGAAGAGAAGAAGAGCTGATAGCTGCAGGAACAGCAATGTCACATCCCCAGGGAACTGGTTTGCTACCAAAGAAAAAACCAGCTATTTTTAAGGTGACGACGCTTCAGCCCTGCAAACAAGGTGGCACTACCAACAGATCAGGAGATTAACAAAAAATTTGAAGTGACATCACACTTGGCAGAGTAGCAGTCTCCCACACCCAGGAAGGAGGGAGACACTTTCTGAGGTCTCTCCTCAAGGCAGCCAGCACAGAAATGTTAGTGGGTATCACTCTCAGCTGATAGTCCCCCTAAAAAAGTGTCCCTTTGAGTACATGTGCAGCCAAATGAAAACCAACACCAGCTCTGGGAGGAAGCCAGGAAGCACCTCCAAGCTGTGCCCTCCCTCAGGACTGCAGCCATACTCCATCTAACTGGGGAACAGAAACCTCACTTCTTTAAGATCCCAAACAGTCCAGAGCATTCAAAAAGTATGTACTAAATTCTAGCTAAAACTACCCCCTGCTCTCCCTTCCCTCAGCAACACAGACAGAAGAAGAGCTCCTCTGATGTAAAAGCGCATAAAGAAACACCCTCCTTTCTCATGTAATTCTGGGCCATTCTGTGTCAGCACAACAGTTACTACATGCTCTAACACAGACACAGTCCTGGTGGAAACCCTGTAAGAGCTGGCAGAGCCCCACAACACTGGGCAGAGGTTCTCCTTGGTGCATCTACACCATGGGTGCATGAACATCAAGACTACTGCACAAACCTCCTTGGGTCCTGACATGCAGTATCACTGTGTGTGCAGCCCTGCCCCTCAGCAATGAGCCTTGCTATGAAGTATCTCCACAGCTCTGAAACCCCTCCAGGGATGCGGACTCCACCACTGCCCTGGGCAGCCTGGGCCAGCCCTTCACAACCCTTTTGGGGAAGAAAATGTTCCTCATGCCCAACCAAAACCTCCCCTGGCACAACTTGAGGCCGTTTGCTCTTGTCTTAACAGATTCCAACAAAGCCTGATCATGCCCTGCTCTGCAAACAGGTCTCTTGCCAGGCTTCAGGAGGAAAATTTAGGCCAGGGAATGCACCCGGGCTTGTCCTCAAAGTCAGCACGCAAAGAGCACCACAGGAGAAACACAGAGCAAAGTCAGAGAGAAGTTAAAACTTTTGCAAGGATTTTTTCAGGGCTTTCAAAGTCCTTTCCATTCATTTGTGTCACTGTGAAAGAGCTCCACTAGCATCAGCAGAAGAAACCTCAGGCTTCAGATTTTAAGATGATCTAGTGCTTAATGGGAAATGAGTCACATCCATCTTTCTACAGGACAAGACTCCTCCTTTCACTGCATCTCCAGCGAAGGCCTCCAAGCAGTCTCTCAAGAGCAGATGACTGCTTTAAGTCTCCCCGTGTCTGAAAATAGTTTGCAGTGCCCATAGTGCACTCAGCAGGCTACAGCAGCACTCAGAGATTGCTCTGTCCTCTTCTCTGGCACAAAAGCCCAGAGAATTATGTATTTTAGATGGAGTATTTAAAGGAATGCCCATTCACATGCTACCAAGAACTCCATGTGTCAAAAGCGAGCCTGTAAATTCCTGGCAGCAAAGTTCTACGAGCAGCATCTTCCCTTCGGCATCCATTGGGCATAAGCAAGAGCTGTCAGTCCTGAGCCTCTCATACAGACTCACTTGTCCAAATTAAATTGAAAAAGAAATATAAATAAAATAGAAAACCCACATGGCTCTGAAAACACGACTGCAGTGCCCACCTCCTTGCCTACAGCATGCAGCCCAAGCCCCACAGAATCCAACATCCCCCAAATATATTGTTTTTTGAGAACTGGGGATAAAAAGACTTGGCAGCAGCCCTGCTGCAATTGCTAGTGTGCGATCTTTGGTCTAACAGCAAACCACCCTCTGAAAGGAAAAACCATTTTTCAGCTCCCCAAACTTCCTGGACACATCATTAGATGAACTACGTGGCAAAACACAGTTTGCACCTGACATTCTCATCTCCCTCAGACTGGGTCCTGCCATTAGCAACTAGGTAATCCCAAATTTTACAGTATCATCTGGGTCACAGCAGGAAAGTATCTGGGTTTTGTAGCACTTGAGCAGCCCATGTTTTACATACTGCTTGTTGCATGCATGCTCAGGTGGAAAACAACATTTTTTGGCCACATGGTCCCAGCTGAACCACCCATCAACTAAGAAAGTGCAAGTCCTTTAAACTAAGCACAGAGATGCACAACTGGGGACCTTCTGAGGCAGGTTTTCTCCTACAAATAGGTGCTTTGTTGAAAAAGTCAGGTTTCATGCAAAGACAACAGCTTTCTAGCTGCCTGCAGCCATTCACTGCCAGGGCCAGACAGCCCAAGGGCATCGGGGACAACCACCACATCGGTGTGCAGGACAGCAGTGCTGAGCTCCACATGAAATAGGTCCCTGTCAACATATGAAAGGAAGCTCAGGCTCTGCAGAACACTTATCATCCTGCTCCCTCGGCCAGTAGTTAAAATAACAAGCTCTCTGCTGCCAAACAGCCACTATGGTGCACACAAGCCCCACAGCTCGTGCCTTCGGTGGCCCCACCAGCAGCTCCGCAAGAAATGATCACATGGAGAAGTCACCCTGGGCAGGGAAGGAAGAAAACTTCAGGTGAGAAACCTGAACTCTTGCCACCTTGGTGACACAGCCACATTTACGGGAGGCTCCTGGACTGACTGACTGCTAAACTGGGAGCTTGACCTTGGAGATGCAGAGCCACAGACCTAATTCACCTGGTACCCACATAGCTAAACCAAGGTTAAGCTTCCCCATTAGTGTGAACACCTAGGTGAGCAAGAGATTTAGTGTGGCATGTGCACTGCATAGTAGGGAAGATGACTTGTAGGAGCAGGAAAACATTTTGAAAAGTCTCAGTAATGAGAGTCTGATAGCGCCACTCTTATCAGTGAGTAAAATCTGATGTTGTAGAATTTTATTTAATAAATAATCCTTGTAATCCCTTTGGGGGATGCCAGCTTCAATCTGAAAGTGTTCAAGGCCAGGCTGGATGGGGCTTTGAGCAACCTGGTCTAGTCGGAGCTGTCCCTGCCCAAGGCAGGCGGTTGGAACTAGATGATCTTTAAGGTCTCTTTCAACTCAAACCATTCTATGAGTCTTTAGAGCCACGTTAACTCAAGTGTTGACCCTGTGGAGCAGTCGGGGATGCAGAGCAGCCATGTGTGAGAGGGAAGCTGCAGCCAGATACACTCCTGGGTATTTGCACCAAAGCAGGTTAAGAAGTGATTGTGCTCTGCCAAGCACCAGGGCTGGCTACAGGACTTTTCAAAGCACTAGTCTGCTTCAACCACCGACTCTCAGCTGTAGGATAACAAGCAACAAGGTGGAGGGGTAAGTTCTTAATCTGCTACAGCTCATTGGCCCACTTCCCAGAGCACCCAAAGGGACTGAGCAAAGCTGACCTGAAAATGAATCAGCAATGCTGTTGGGTTTCTCTTTTTCCCCAAGATTTCTAAAGAAAAATTATTTGCACAACTTGAGTAACGGATGAACATGACTTCCCTGTGCAACACTGTCTCAGCATTTGCATGGAGCAGCAGGAAGGACAGGTTGTGTCAGTGGGAATTACAGTTTTCAAGGGAGTTGCTGATGATAACTGTGGTTTACAAGGGTTATAAGACCACTAGGAGAAGCTGGTGTACAAGAGAAAATAATGAAACTAAGGCAAGCAAGTTTTCAAGACATGCCAGATCATCTGCAGATGCACAGACAGTCAGAAACAGAACAATCACAGACCAAAGCAGACTAAGGCACAAAGCCAAAGCCTACCTGACCCCTGTAAATGCTCCCACCAAGGACCAAAGGGGATGAAGATCATTTAAGATTCTCCTCTAAGCTCCTGTGACCACACCACCCTCAAATAAAAGCATTAACCCAATGTTACCAAGCTTAGCTGGGATGTGGGGCACCTGGAAGGTAAGTTTTCAGAGCAAAGCAAACCACCTCAGAGCCACCAGCTTTCATTCTCCAGCTGGCAGAGGTGATGGCAGCCCACGGAGCAGCTTTGCGTATTGCAGGAAAAGGGCTCCACAGTTTAGCTACTGGAAAGCACCCTTAAGAAAACACAGATTCCAGCTTCAAAAAGGTGTTGGGAGAGGGGAAGGACCCTTTCCCAAGTGACACATCACGGGAAGAATTTGCACAGTGGGGAACTGCAGAAAGCCTCTAGTAGAACAGAGATGGGGACTGTGGGAATGTCCATCCTAAAACATCTCTGGTTCCCAAAATCCCTCCTAAGCGCGGGAACAAGCTGGTGCATGAGAGGCGTGGGATGGAGACTGCAAGTTCTCCAGCCCCTTCTCCACCAGCAGCCCGTCCCCAGAGCACAGTATGAGACAAAAGAAGGAGCATTCCTCTACCACAGGCTCCTGCACGGTGGCATCTTCCCATGTGCAAGGTCACTGGGGGCAGCCAGCTGGGCTCATTGCTTCCCGACCCACCCCGCATCCCGAATTAGAACAGCTGAAATGCCAGGCAGAGCTTGGCCGGGATGAGCTCCTGCCATCCAGGGAAGGGGCTCACGTGCCCAACGCATGGGCACCCGAAGCCGTGGGCCTTCCGCCGCCTGCACTGGCACGCGCGGGCTGCGTGCTCAGCCACCGCGGCCACCACCTGCTCACAAACCTCCTGCTGCCAGTTGGCCTTGGCTGCTCTGCCTGCCAGGAGACCCAGGAAACCTGCAGCCTGAAGAAGGCTCTGCCTGGAGACAGCTTTGAGTTTGGAAATTACAGCCGCCAAAACAACAAAAAACCCCAAAATGTTTCTCCCTCCACCTCCAGTCTTGCTTATCCCACCTGGCACAGAGACTCAAGTAGAGAGAGCCTTTCAAATCTGGCCTTGAGACAACAGATTACGTTGAAGCATGAAGTTTGGAAAGACCAGCTGTGGAAGATAATCAGAAAAACACACCATTTCACTGGAAAAAAATGCATGTATTTGCATGGATTGTTCAATATGGAAACGCTCCTACAAAGACCGCCCAAAGCAGAGGAGCTTACAGTGTGGTTTGCATTGCTGACTCCAGGAAGGAGTTGGGGAGGCTGAAGCAGGTTTGCAAAAAACCCTTATGAGACCATTTGATAATAACAGGACAGACTGCCCAGCCCTGCCCATGCTTAACGTCACCTAACTCCCACCACAGGAATGCAGGGCAGCAAATACCCAAAGGAGTTCTGGGAAGGCTGGGAGGTTTTTTTTGAGCAAAAGCTTTACCAGAAAGCTCAGCCTCTACAGTCCCTGCAGCCATGCTTGAATCCCGTTGCATCATGACAAGGATCAAGAAAGAAGCAGCCGTAATGATAAGGGTAGCCTGGGAGGGGCTGGTGAAGAGGTTTTCCCAGTGTGTTTAGAAATATTTAGCAGCACTGAGAGAACACTGTTGAGTAAACCTGGCAACACAAATTCCAGGGAAAAGAATTGCATCAATTTAACAGCATCACCTTCTAAGACCATACAGTTAACTTCCAAGACCTGCATTAAAACCACCCTACAATCCTCCCCTCCCATCCACGTAGGTAGGGCCTAACAAATCTCCGCTGTCAAATCCATCTCTGAGCAAAAGCACATCAACTAAAAACTGATCATGTACCTAGGACAAACAGGTTCTTGTCACCGGAAAGAAACTCCAACCACCTGGCAAACCATGCTGTGCCAAGCCAAAGCAGGAGCCCAGCTGCTGTCTCCAGCCACAAGCCCTCTCTAGGCCAACTGACCCAAACACAGCCATTACTGTGCCTGTATTTTACAAAACAGCTAAAATGGAGCATATTTTTAAAGGGACACTGGGCTACCAGTGGCTCTGTGATCAGGGAATCAGTCTTCTAATCACCTTTAAAAATAGCCACATGGAAACACAGCCTGCAAAGAAAACACCCAACACCCCGCATGGCTGCTCGTGTCCCATTGGAAAAACAGCATCAATCATTGTCCTTCCTTCTCATTAAGTACATTCTCAGCTACTCTTTCTATTTGCAGCCTTTCAGAACCTAAACAAGTACCAGAAGCATCTAAAGAAATAATATTTATCTTGTGCAGTCCAACCATTGCTCACTTCACCATACCTGAGCAAAGCCTGCTGCACAGAGCCCAGCTGGAGGTGGACACAGCTCCAAAAAACACTGATTTATTTATTGACCCTTCAGAACTCCCACCAGTTTTTCCACTCGCCTACCAGGCTACCCTAAAATCTACTCCAAGCCCCTCTCTAGACTGTGGGATGCTCAGACACTTCTAAAAGAACTCACACCTCCTGGCTTACGTGGCTGATGGTTCATCAGCCAACGTAAGCGAGTGAAGTCAACATGATGGGGTTTGTACAGCCTACGTTCACTTCTGAGGGCCAGGACACTCAAATTTTAGAGGAGACAGGATCAATGGCAGTCAGCAAGCCCCTCTTCAAGGGAGATCTGCTATTATTTTGCCACATTGGACAAAATAAGGCAGTTTACAAGTAATACAGAACAATTCTGCTCCTCGATGGCTTCACGTTTTCCCTACTCGGTTGATAGTGAGCAACCATCGAGTCAAGAGGACACACATTAATTATATTGTTACTTTCTTAGGTACTTTGGGACACAGAAGAACAGCCAATGAAGAAAAATGATCATTTTTTAAAACCTACTTTATTTAGAGGAAAGTTTAAGATTTTTATACAAGTTTTTTTAAAAACAAAATGATTACGCAGTGTTGCAACAGAGCTCCGATGCAAGACTTGTGCAGTATGTCACCGAGGTTGGCTGACCTAGGCCAGCACTCCTAACCCTGCCAGCCAAATCCACAGAACGCTGCAGAAGAACGAGAGCAACGCGAGATGAAACATTTTAGATGTTTACCGTAAGTAATATTTACAGAGGAGCACAGACTATTTTTACCAGTCCAACAGGAGGAAAGCTTATCTCCAGCGCAACACGGCTGAGTCCTTGTTTAAACAATTTGCAGTTCGGCCACGAAACTGGATGAAGCTTCTACAAGTAAAATAGTCAACAAGCCGCCTGCAGCTGGGAAACACCCCATTTTGGGAAATACTTCATCTCTGGATGCAGCACACTGCCAAACATTCAAGATGACCTAGCAACACTGAAAGCCAAGCAAGCTGATTCCAAAGGAGGCTCAAACAATAGCCACCAAAGCCATGATAGGAAATTAAACTTTTAAGCAGATTTTTGGTGGATATTTCAACTTCATGCCTCAGAAATCTCTACAGGTGATGGCCAGATGTCACCTGCTGGGCTATCATCTTGTTCTATATGAGGAACATCGCTTAGAAGATGCTCAGTGGTTACAGGAATGCAAAACATGCTTCACTGTCAGATACCTGGGTGTGGAAAAAGTAACCAGGAAGGCCATCAATTTCCTTGAGGGATTCCCTTAAAGAAGGGAGGTGACTTCTGCTAAACTGATGGGCTTTGAATTTACAGAGAAGTGCCAGGGTTTGTGACTTCATATCACGCCACATTTCAACATTTACGACAAGCAATGTGGAGAAATGCAAACAGGGAACTGAAACCCTGCTCTAGGCGTGCGCAACAGCTCTGAGCCAGGGCTGGGCACAGGAGCAAAAGCCAAGCTCCATGCGCTGGTGGGAGGCAAGAGGTCAAGAGCCTTGACAATCAACACTACAGCCCAACACACAGAAAGCCCACCAGGCAGAAGTGCAACTACCCACAGGAAAAATGCTATGCTTGGAATAAGCACCTACTCACACCTCTTTTAGCAAAGCCTTATCTCTTTGTCCTCTGTAAATGCCACTGCTCAGATCAAGTCTCATCCCCATTGAGCCTGAGTTCTTGTCCACTTCTGCTCCATTCACATCAGGGTGCCAGGGGAGAACACAAACTATTCACACAGCTAAAATAAAATAATCAGGTTTTCTAGTCCGATGAGCAAACCAAAGGCTCTGATCTTTCATGAACAGGAGTTCACCGTCCTCTCTGTCCATGAACTCCATTTATCCACCCCAAGTTTCAGCTCTCCTGCCAACATTTACAATATGCCATCATTGCACAACCGCGGTTCTCCTCCCAACAGTCAGCAAACTAGTCTTAAAACGTATCAAAGTACCTGTAATATCTGTCAGCATTATAAGACACGTTTCACAGACATGAGAAAATCCAGGAGCTATTGTCTGTGCATGCACACCCCTCACTACTTCCCCAGGTGCAACCAGACACCTAAAACCACGCAGAAAGGTGGCCTTGGACAGGGTATAAGGCAGCATTTTAAGATAGAAGAATAAGAAACAATTCATGAAAACAATATTAATTTGTGAAAAGTCCCTTGTGCTGACTCAGAGCCAGACCCTCTGTCAGAACAATGAAAGGCATGAGGAAAAAAAACTAAATAAGAATCATAGACTGGTTTGGGTTGGAAGGGACCTTAAAACCATCTAGTCCAACCCTCCAGCAGTAAGCAGGGACATCTGCAACTACAGCAGGTTGCTCAGAGCCCTGGCCCACCTGGCCTTGAACACCTCCAGGGACAGGGTACCCACAACTTCCCTGGACAACCTGTGATAGTGTTTCATCACCCTCACAGCAAATAATTTATTCCTAATGAAACCGTTACCCCTCATCCTGTCCCAGCTCAAGGGTCCCTCCCCAGCTTTCCTGTAGGCCCCCTTTAGGTACGGAAAGGCCACAAGAAGGTCTTCCTGAAGCCTTCTCTTCTCCAGGCTGAACAAGCCCAACTCTCTCAGCTTGGCCTCACAGCAGAGGGGTTCTAGCTCTCGTATCATTGCTGTGGCCTCCTCTGCCCCAGCTCCAACAAGTCCACGTCTCTCCTGTGCTGAGGACTCCAGAGCTGGCCCCAGCACTGCAGGGGGTCTCCCAGGAGTGGAGCAGAGGGGCAGAATCCCCTCCCTCGCCCTGCTGCCCACACTGCTTTGGATGTAGCCCAGGATGTGCACATACTCAGTTTTTCATCCACCAGCACCAAGTCCTTCTCCTCAAGGTTGCTCTAAATCCACTCATCACTCAGCCTGTGCTTAGGATTGCCCCAATCCAGGTGCAGGACCTTGCAAGAACATAAAAGCAATCACAGGTTTCATTCACATAGTAGTACTGCATTTCAGCACTGGGATGTTCACAGCAGCTCAGCCAAGAGCCTGAAGAGACTAAAACAAAATAACCATGCTGGGTCAGGACCAGGGTCCAGTGTTCCATCTCTAGGAGCAAAAGAAGGAGAAGCTGTTTATGGAGGGCGTATAAGCTTGGCCATGTTTCAACATTGATCCTTGGGGGACCTACTGCTGGTTCTGAAAAGTGACCATTAAAAGCAAGGGAGCAAAGAGTAAGGCTAAATCAGCTCCATAGAAAGACCTTTCTTCCATTCATGGTTAAATTAATTTCTTGAATAACCTTTTGTGGGAAACCTCAGGAAGGTGGTCTGAAAACAGCTATATCCGTGTGCTCAGTGGCACCCGTCTCACACTCCGGCAGGTCTGCCAGCAGGACTTCACAGCAGCTCCATTGCCTTTCCCAGCAGACCACTCTGGCTCATGCACACAGTGACCCAATTCCACTGCACCATTAGGGATGCAAGTCAGAGTTACCAGTTCCCAGGACCCCTCTATTGCCTTCTCTATCTGTACTGGGGCTGGCAACCTCCTGGTCCTTGGCACGACAGCCCCCTGCAACAACACACCACACACCCTAGCCAGCAGCTCTGCAATTCCACATTCAAGTTCCTGCAGTCCTCAGGGGCACATACCATCTAATCCTGGGCACTTACGGATATCCAACTTGTTTATCTGGTCAAATACTTCCTGGATATTCCCTTGTATTTATATAGACGGATGCTGTATCCCTGCCAAGGTTTCAGAGCGAAAGGCTGAGAGCAAGCAGCTCCTACACAACCCAACCGAAAACCCCTCCCCTGATCCCAGGCTTCTGCTGGCACACGTTCCCAAGGAGGAGAGCTCAAACAACCCCTCTCCTCACTGCTCACCCATGGAGCAACCACTCAAGGCTTCCCAAGTGTCTTCTTTCCTTACAGACTTGACTTAACAGAGGAGGAAAGTCTCATTCTGACTAGAGGTTATTTGAGCTATCTCCAGTGAAAATCTTCAATACCGCTGAATGCCCTTCCACAGAGGCACAAGTCTGGGGTGCTTCTGGGTGGGCAAAACCATAGCAGACCACAGGGACTGTGTAATCAAGTGGCCACCATCTTTTAAGACGTGTCCCCTTCCTTCATTGCACTGTAGAGCAGAACAGCGCAAGGCTGACAGCAGTTGCCGCCTCCCTGCTCCTGCCCTGCAGCCTACAATGGAAAGGGCTCTGCAGAGCAGGAACAGGGCTTGAGATCTCTGGAACGTCAAGCCAGCTGCACTTCTCAGCATCTACCTGCAAACATGCATAGCTGAGAGGGATGAGGCAAGCACTGCTTCCAAGTTAGCCCTCAGAAGGGGAAAAACAATCTCAAGTGCCACCGTGCCTGCCAGCTAAGCCTGGTGGCACTCAAACCCCTGACTCACGGCATCCAGGAAAGCACACCCCACACACTGGAAGTCCACAGGACAGGACTTCCCTGAAGAAGTTATTTTGCTGTTCTCACATATTTAGTTCACCGCTTTGGCTCACTCAGTAACTATCACAGAGACTTCTCTAGTAATAAAGAGGATGTAGGATGCAGCACCCAAGTGCAAGCCATGAACAGAAACACTTGGAACAGAAAAACCTTGAGATACGACAGTAGAAAATTGGCAGATGCCTAGTCTCAGCACACACACCTATAGCCTCTGGAAACAAGCTTCAGACTATGATCCCTGTGTTTTCTGACCCCTCAGACCAAACCAAGAATCTCCAAACCCTTAAGCAGGCATCATCATACTGCTCTGGGGCAGCACCATCTTCAACCAAACCCACAGTAGGACAGAGTGATTACACAAAATGGGTTAATTGTGAGTCCAGCACGGCCTTGCTCTAAACAGTCCACAGCTGGAGACTCCATCCACCAGTGGAGAAGAGCCTGGGAGCTGAGCCTGAGGACAAGCTATGAGTGGCTCCTGTCCCAGTTTGCACTTACATAGGAGCATCTGAACACAGTGGCTGTTTGCACTGCTGCCACAGCATTGACCATACGGGTTGGTGACCATCCCAGAACTGGGAGAGAAAGAATTCCACCAAATAAAATCAGGAAAGCACATGACCTGGATGTGTCTGAGCTACCACAGCTACTGCCTTTACTCCTTGTTTTAATACCAGGTTTCTATTGACGCTCCCATCATTCCCACTTGTGCACTACCCACGCAGCTTGGAGTCAGAGAGGGACCCACAAAGCAGAGATGTTCTCACCTGGAGGCATGAGAAACAAGGCTATGAAGCATTGAGGGAGGTGCAGCCAGTTTTGTAAACCCCGTCCCAGGCTGGAAGACAAGAGGAAATAGCCTCAAGTTGCACCAGGGGTTGGACATGGGGAACAATTTCTTCCCCAAAAGGATTGTCAAGTCCTGGCCCAGGCTGCCCAGGGCAGTGGTGGAGTCCTCACCCTGGAGGGGTTTAAGTTGTGGAGATGTGGTGCTGAGAGACATGGTTTAGTGGTGACCTGGCAATGCTGGGTTAGTGGTTGGACTTGATGGTCTTAAAGGTCTTTTTGAACCTAAACGATTCTATGATTTCACAAAACCCACCATAAGACGGCTACATTTTCTGTGATGGAAAGCTACAACTATCATTGCCCTTGAAGGAAGGTACAAGATCTATAGCTTAATAAAATACAAGCACATTCAGTGTCTTTATTACCTACGTTAGGTGCCCCTAACCTGTCAGATTTCCAGAAGCAGAACATTAGACTATCCAGCAATGCTTCCAAAATAATTACTATCTGCCAAGACCACCCACCTATGACTCCACTCTCAGCACACACAGTGGGAAGATGACATGGATCGTTCTGGATGCCCTCAGAAAGCCTCTGATTTTCAGGGCTGAGTGGGGGCCATCCCTTTTCCCATGGAGAATCCCCAGCAGGGAAAGCTGTGCTGAGCCTGGGTAGTGCTGCAAGCACAGTCCACACACATGGGAACTTTTCCATGATGCTTCTCACTGCTGTGGAAATCATCCCTTCCCAGCAGCAACAGGGGAACAGCAGCACGGGGCCTGGCTCTTTGGTGGCAGTGTTGCTCTGACTGCTCTCAGCAGCCTGCAGGCACACACCTGCACATGAATATCAGTAAAAACAACCTTCCCAGTGGTGAATTTTTGTTCTTTAAACACACTGCGATTCAGGGATGTGCTTTCACTACCAGGGCAGTGTTGAAAGAGGGTGTATCACTGGAAGTCTGATAAGTCATCCAGGAAGTTACCAAAGAAATGAAGAGTCAGTTTGGGACGGGACACTCCAAAGCCCGTGAGAGTAGCAGAGCTGCATGTGTCATGTAGGAGCTGACTACAATAAAACACTCCTGAAAGTCTGGGTTTTAACAGCCAGCACCCTCAGTCACAGCATCTGTGCAGATAACAGTACTGGAAGATGGATACCTGCGAAGGCATCTAAAGAGAAAAACAACACATAGCCCTGATCTGGGTTATGGAGACCAAGCACTTAGTTCTTTAAGGCAAGATAATTTCTGTAAAGAGAAGAGGTCTAGACCTGTACAGCTTCACCTGGCTTCATGTTTAACTCTGGGAAGAAGCAGCAGGTACTTTCTTGTCCCATTTGGCCCCAGCAGCACATTTAGACTGAACCAGTGTTCAACAATTCATATCCTCTCTGGAAGGCTGCTGTCCACAAATGGTTTCTAGTTTCCTTGTAAAAACCTCCAGAAGTGCTCTGGACCTCTTTATTTTGTTTGGGTTTTTTTTTTTTTTATTTTTTTAAACATACTTTATAAGCTGTTATTCTTTCCTTACAGAATGATTTATTAGAAGAAGTCTCACAGCTACAAGCCCCTAAATCTTTTATTACATCTAAAAAATAAACAAACCAACCTCCTCCATTTTATCTTTGTGTGTTATGTTTGTTCCAGGCCCAGAGGCAGTTATTCTTTCATTTAAACAAAGCTCCAGTAAGCTCTGGCAGCCTTTACTATCTCCGTTTCCCCCTTTCTAGATGTGTTATTTCATATGTAAGCGTAAAAAAACAGAAAATTGAGACACCCTCACAAAGGCAGCAGAAGCCAGCAGCATCCTGCTAATCCCACACGCCTTGGCTGTAGGAAGGCTAAAAACAGCGTGCAAAGCTCTACCTCCTGCCCCCGGTCCCACTGGGCACGACCAGTGCTGCAGCTGGGGTGCCTCGTTTGAGAAACAAAGGCAAGAACTTAGTGCTTCAGCTACACACAGGTTACATAGAGGCTTCACCCAGGTACCTTCACACCCCAGGGCCTAATTAGAGAGTTTGGTAAGAGGTGGTATTCTTTTTAATTCCCATCTGGTTATATTTTCACCTCCAGAAGGTGCCCAGGCTGATGTTTACATGAGGTTATGAACAGGCACTTCAGCACAGAACTATAGGTTTGTCCATGACACCGGTATACCTATGGCCTGGTGAAGGCGTACTGTGCTCTGCTCTAATTAATGCCACTGACTAATTAACCTACGGCAGACGATGTCCTCAGCACTGCTTCAAGTCCCCTGCAAGTGCCCACAGTGTCTCAACTAATTTATCCAGTGCATTTTGCCTGCAAGGCCCACAAAAGCCACCGTGGGTATCTACCTGCAGAATAAGCAGCGTTACTGACTTCAGCCTCTCCAGGCAATGATGAAAGTGATTTCACTTTTGAGAGCAGCCCTTTATCAGAAACGTTTCCTGGAGCTTCTGTTCCTTTTTAGGCCACATCAGCAATACCAAACAGAGAAAGAGGAATCAAAAGCAGCAGAAACAAAAATACTTGTAACGTTCACAAGCAGCAAGAGATGTCATAGTGAAACAGGCAACAAAAAATACAAGTGTTTCCTACACGCTCAGGATGGCCAGTTTGAACTACAAGGTCCTACCAGCACCAAGGGGACCATACCACAACAGTGAACATCACCTATGTACAAGATCTGCAGGATGAAGCAATCCTACATACTGCCCTTTGTGCTGAAAGGGCAATTCCACGTCTTGGGATTAGACCCTCTGAGTGGAGCCAATTTGGGCAGTCCTAGACTGCTAGTGGTGCAGGAACCTTTCTGAGCAGCTTGGTGATAACAGATGTCAATGAACCACTCGCTCCTTCCAGTCCATGCAGAATTTGAGACAGCCACAGCCAGCAGCACAAGGCAGCTGAGTTTTGTGAGGACATATCTTCTTAGAGACACTCAGCAATGCCTTCAAGCATTATTCACTTCCCCCCCTTTTCTCTTCTCTGAAAGAAAAGACCATGGTTCTGCATCTCTTCAATGCTCTCAGAGCCGGGCAGTCACTGATACCTTGGTATAAGCTCAGCAGCTTTCCCATCTCACAGGCTACAGACCTTCTTAGCAGCAAGCAAGTGGCCAAGGTATTTAAAATAAAAATCCAAGTTTTTCCCAGAAATCTTCTTTGCCTTTCAGGGTTTTTTTGACCTTTTAGTGTGACAAGTCTCAAGTGGTTTAGGAAAGCGGGCTCATTCAGTAGCGTTGAATGTAAAATGTGAAAGGGACAAGACAACAGCAGTTCCATTCTGTTGTTGAAGAAAAGCATATGTCCAGAAAGAGTTGTGCATGCTCCTAGAAGAGTAATTTTACAAGTGGCAACGCTTAGCCCAGCTTCCTCAAGACCTCAGAGCCACAAGTCTGCTGGTCAGTATTGCACACATGACCTTCAGCATCTCTTCCACTCTTCCCACTGACAACCCCAGCTGACAGCTCTAGACACCCCAGCACCAGGGTGACAGAGCTACGCTAGGAGAGTTAATCCCAAATTAGTCCAGGAAAACTGCTAAGGAATATGAGAGACCTTGTTTTTAAGCACTGGACACCCCAGCTGACAGACACCCACCATTTTAATATCCACTCCAAGTTTTGCTCAGCATCACAAATACTCTCACGAAGGCCACCAGAGCAATTAACAAGTAAAACCGTCCCCAAGCTGAAGCTGTAGGCTGCTGCCTGGCTGTCACCCAAAGACTGATGTGCATGAAGACCAACGTACCCACTCCCTCCATAAACCCCAGCACAGCTGCCAGCCCTTGCCTGCCAAATGCTTTGTTTGCTGGCACACCTTCACCTGAATGAGTTTACAAAGTGGTTTCCATTCAGAAGCTGCAGTCATTTGCCACCTGAGTGAGCTGGAGAATGTATTTAACTAGCAGGGAAGTAAAAACCTTCCAGCGTTTCGCCTGTCTCCTATCAATAGGATTATTTGCTAGGCAGTGCGTGTAATGCTACTGAAGAAAAATTGGGTTCATATCTATGGATAGTATGAACCCCATTTTACAGTCGCAGCCAGAACTACATGGGTATAAACATGGTCCTTTCTGTAGAGGGGTAGCCCCCAGTCACCCAGTGTAAAGGTGACTGGGACCCTTCAGCTGCACAAAGTCACCCAAAGCAGCAGAGCTGTTCCTCATCAGAACATCTGGAAATCGTACTGCACTGACAGCAAGACTCCAGCTGCTCTGCTGCATGGACTCACTGTAACTCAACAAGTTACTGCATCCCTAACAGGAGGTACATTTAATTGTGCTTCTGTGCTGCCACATACAGTCACACCGAGACAACAGAAATGCCTGCTAGCTCATGGGAAAGAGCAGAACACGGGGTGGGCACGGCACTGTTCTCGGCATGAGGCGCAGCTGTGGTGCCAGCTGAGCCAGTTCAGCAGGGGAGCCTTAGTTCTGGCTCTTGGACATCACCGGGGAAACCTATTTTGCATTACTATGAAAATGTCACGTTTCACATGGCTTTTAGCACTAGTATCTACACTGTAAAAAAAAAAACAACAAAAAAACCAAAATCAAACATATTTCAGATAGAGCTGGAAGTTTTCCTTCCCAAAGGTAACACAGAGGAGCCAGCCCTTCTGAAAGCACCATACTGGAATCAGTATATAAGCTTAGGTTTTAGGAGAACATTTCTGCCACAGAAGTGGGGACTTGCCAGACCCAAAAACACGAAGACGGGAGGTCTGAGTTTTATTAGTTTTTAGCTGTTGGACATTATCTGTTCCTCAGCCCATTTCTCTACCCACATCTACACCCCTAGGGAATCATAGCACCTGCCTCAACACTGTCTGACTGCTCCTGGCTTTTAGCAGGCACAATGCAACAGCAGAGCTGAAGTGGGGAGCTCCCCGCTGCTACGCTAAGCCCCTTCAGTGCATCTCAGGATGGGTGGAGAAGCTCCACGGCACAGCTCTTCTTGCACACATAGAAGACACCTGCTGTGCCCATGTAAAGATTAAAGCTCCTCAGGTTTTACCACGTTTTAATTCACCTCAGGAGAAATTACAGAATCATAGAATCGTTTTGGCTGGAAAAGACCTTTAAGATTGCCGAGTCCAACCGTTAACCCAGCACTGCCAGGCCACCACTAAACCATGTCCCTCAGCACCACATCTACATGACTTTTAAATGCCTCCAGGGACAGTGAGAAATCAACACTGTTTGTACACTTCAGCACTGTATTTACACACCTTCTACAAAATAAAAGCAGAAATTTACCAGTAAAAAGCAATTTTGTCCCCAAGTTTCTTCTCATTGACATTTCTGTCCAGGAGGTTGTAGCAGATGTTGGTGGTCGCCCCTTTCATACATTCTATGAAGATCTTCCCCTTCGTCACATCGAAGTTGTACTTCAGAAAGGGCCCCGTGTGCCGACTCTTCCAGTAAAACTCTTTGGCAATGTCACCCCAAAACTCTGCAAAGGCAACGGCCAGAGCTCACGACCCAGAAACACGGATGAGGAAGACAACGCGAGGAAGACAACGCTTAGCACACACGGGGCAGCCCCCCCACTCCCGCGCCCCACGCGTGGGGGTCTCGCCGCGGCCCCAGCACCTCCGCAGCCCGGACAAGCCCCCCAGCCCCGCTCCCGGCGAGCAGCCCCCG
>VZZY01008085.1:0-51631 GCA_013400335.1 Eurystomus gularis
ACCTAAGCCATTCTATGATTCAAGATGGTCACTTTCAGGGCTGATGGGCATCACATGGAAAAGATAAAACTTTGCATTACCATTCCCTGGGGCACTCTCTGTTTTCTACAGAAACTCAGCCTCTGGGCCTGTCAAGATAGCATCTTTTGCAAGATTCAAATGACATAAGATTGGAATGCAGAAGGTATTTTTCTATTCCTTTGCAAAGGACATGCAGTCCACGTCACCCACAAAGTCAAAATGACAGCTAAATAGAAGCAAATTTTTTTAAAAAGAGAAATAAGAATATTTTGAGAGCTTAAGCAGCCCACAAAATACCTAATTGATTCCAGTGGTGTTCCAAAACTCAACAAATTGTGGTGCTCACCATCATGATTATCTGCATGTGTTAACAGCTAAGGACCTAACCAATCCAGTTAGAGTATCCAACACGGTAATTTATTACAATTAACTACTTCAAGGTGACCTTTATTAAACTATCTTACGAATACACACAATTCTTATTAAGCAATAAACAAAACATTGAGCATCTCATATTATTTTCCTATATTTCATGCTTTGGCAGCAAAAAGCAAGAGCACAGTTACGACAAAAAGAGGAGATCATGGAGAAAATGTATTTACACGCTAACATAACTAGGTACTACTAAGAATTGGTTACCAGTTTTCACATCCCTAGGTCTGTGCAGGACACTGACAATCATGTCAGCTACCTTGACCCTTGTGCAATTACGAGGTCCTCAGCAGATTTGCCAGGTCAGTCCATTCCCAACCCATTCCTGTATCATTGACAGCTTTATGCACAATGACTTCACGATACCTCAGCTGACAACTTTAATAATACCTTCATTCCCCAGAGGAGCAGATTTCAAATAAAAATTTGTGCCTTCCAAGTCGAGTGCCCGCTGGTTACGGCACACTTACTTACCGAGATTGGTTAAACTGTGCCTCTTCCCTTACCGAGCATTCATGGGTTTTAATATCTGCTTACTCATCATAACTCTTCAACAGACAAAGGCAGCCCAAAGTGAAATACAGAAACAAGAGAACTTGGAAGAAGAGTCCCTAGTGCTGTACCTATTTACAGAAGATCTTACAGCTCCATCTAGCTCTGTGTGATGGAAATCACTGGGACATCTAAGACTGCAATCTAAAACCTAAGAAATCTCAGCCATCACATACACACACTGATGTGGGATAAAAGGTAAATTACTTAATCACTTCTGTGCATGTGTACCTATTCTCCATTGTTACCATCTCAGCTATACAGTTCATTTAGTGGAAGAAGTGCACAGTCAACACATGAAATAGAGGGGCTAAAATAATGGTGGACTGCCTACTTTTTGACCTAAAACACCTCTTATTGCTACGCTCTTTCAGATGCATTCTAGTTACAGGTTGTCACCAGAGAAGTGATCAAGACTTCCCCAGAGATTCCAGTGTCATGGAAACGAAGAGATGCACATGGCCCAACACAGGCTCTGTTCTTCAGCTCATGACACACCTCTCAAAGCAGCTGCAGCTTCCAACAGCAGAAAGAGGCTCCAACAGGTCCTACAAGGAGGGCCACTTGCAGGGGAGGATATATCATTTCAACGGGTAGCTGCTCGATACTGTTAAACAAAGGGGTATATGCTCATTTCTATCAAGACAAAACATTAGTACCGCAAACACCAGGTCATTAATTCCCCCCTCTGGGAAAAAAGGTTAACTCTTTTATGGCTAAACTAATTCACAACTACCGTGCCTTATCATTTTAACTATCATTTTAACTCTTTAGAGTGAAAATACATGCAACACATGAACGCTTAAATAAGAATAGCTATAAAATACATTCTGCCAACATTCTTTCTCAGTTTCTGTTGATGCTTATTTAATTAACAGTGTAAATTTGACTGTTTAAGTTTTCCCATTAAAGATTCCTCAACAAGTCATCACAGTGTGTACTTCGATAAAATTTTCTTGCCACAGGAAAAAAATATATCCCTTGCAAATCCAGAACTCTTATCTGAGATCAGGATAAAATACTAAATAAGATTAGCTTGGTTAAAAAAAGGAATAGAACTCTGACAATTTTCAGTAGGCCACATTCCAGGAAACTGGACTTTGTCAGCTACACATCAAAAACATACAACAGCTTCAGGGATTATATATATACAACATTAAATACCTTCATTTACCGAGATGTATAATTTCAATTCTTTTCAAAAAGAACAGGCTCTGCATTTTTGAGCAAGCCTTCATAAGGTCTCCCGCTTCATAATTTCCATTAATTGCTATCTTAACAAAAGAAGAAGTGTAATTATTAGAAAGAAGAAACCAACATGGTTTATGACAATTCTTGTGGATTCATTTTTTATAATAGATTACTAAAATGAGTTTCTATGGCATCTTATAACTAAAATTTCTTTAGGATTCTCCATCAGTAACATATTCCAATATTCCTCCCGCTCCTCCTTGCGCAACAGATTGCTGAACAAAGTAGCAGCAGACAGTAACGCATTGCCAATTTTATTTAGGAAATTCAGTCCCTTCAAAATACTGCTGGAGATTTTCCTTTTTTTAAATTTCACACAGACCACCCCAAATCAACAGCACATTTTCTCGTAACTGGAGTGACGACCTTACACGTTACAACACCAAGTATCTCTATCCCCATTTGTGGACTGGTTTTCATCACAGATTACACTAATATCTGATTACTATGCTAGAATGATACATGAAATGTTAAGAGGAATACATTGAAAATTAGTTACTTTTATGTTAAAAAAAGTCTCTTCAGTATGTATTAGGCTCTCTTTCTCGAGTTCTTACAATGTGGATATTTCTCATGCTTCTGAGATGCTGTGATTACAAGAAAAACAGTTGCTAGGCAGAAACATTCAAGCCCAAGACAGAATTTTGCTTGTCCTTTCAAGTCCACCACACAGAGGAATGGCAACCAAAGTTTCCAACAGTAGCTAAGCTTGCTACTAATGCCCTTATTATTCAGTGTCAGTCTTCAATATTTTCTAAAAATGTTAAGATTTTTCACTGAACTTCCAACTCCATTGTCAGCAGTGCAGCTATTCTCTGAGGCTCATTCTGAAATGCTGTGTAGCAAGGTGCAGGCAGAACCACCACCTTTATCAGGAGATGGCCATGCTGACGAAGCTCTATCGGCCCAAGAAGATCCCCCCTTCCCCAGCATCCTGAACTTTTTCTGTAGACTGTGCTTCTGCCATCATGTCCTGTTGTTAGTGCGTGGTGTTCTGATTTTTAAAAAAAAAAGCCTCAAGAAACAAAACAAAAACCCCAAACACCACCATGAAAAAACAGGAAGAGCAAAAAGAAACAAAACCAAACCACAAAGCAACACCTACACAAAACCACAATAAAACAAAACAAAAAACCTCCACACCAACAGAAACAAAACCCTCCCCAAGGACAGTGTAGTTCAGCATCCTGAGTGCCATTAGGCTCACTGTAAAGCAGCAGCACAATCTGTTGAAGTTACCAGAAAAATGCCCAGGTGCTTTAAGGACTAACATGTATCTGCTTAACACTAGAAACGTTGAACATCATACATTGATCACAATGTCAACATTTATTCCATGTCATATCTGATATCTTAAGTTAGTTACTTTTTCTTATCTGTTACCACAGAAAAAAAGAACATACAATCACTTGCAGTAAACCTAATGGGACCCACCTAGAAGATAACGCCAGACAAATAAGGGAAGACATACACACAATTATACTGTTTTCTTAATCCCAAGGAAAGTTCTTTGAAGGACAGAGCCACTACCAAAAGCAATCCCTGTCTGCTACAGCCTTCTCATAGTCTGGCTGACTTTACATTGTGAGGACCAAAACAAGAGCTGCGGAGAGCAAGCCATGTAAGAAGCTTCCCATGCAGAAGAGATTCACAATTGGCTAACTGCATACTACGCAGAAAGCGCCACAAAAGTTAAGTCTTCCTCTTCCCCAACACCAGAATTGAGAGGGAAAAAAAAAAAAGAAAAATATTTAAAAGATTGCAACAACATTACCAAACAATCCATCATCACTTTATTTATAAATGATATTTATATTCAAGATCTAAAATGAACATTTTCCCTTACTACAATTCTCTTTCTATTCTCATGACTTTTTGCAAGTCCCACGCATTGCAAGAGCAGAGGTTACTTGCTTCAGTAAAATCTGTCCATTTCTTCAACATATCAGCAACTTCTTGTCCAACAGCCCACGGTATCTTGCAGCAGCGTTCCTTTCTCAGTGCTGTCTGCTAGTCTTTGTATTTCACAGTTCTCTTCACCCTGAGGCCATATTTCCCCTCTCTTCCACCTGCGCGCACCCTAAAAGTCCTGCAGAGGGGAGAACATTGTTCAAATACAGCCCTGGTCAAATTGTAGATTTGTTATTTCTGAATTAAAGGGGAAAAAACCCCACACACACCCCCCAAAAAAACCCAAACAAAAACCAACAAACCACCGCAACGAATAGAGACAGGGTCCACTGAAAACCTTTAAGTTTTTAATAAAGCCGAAGATCTCAAAAGAATTTATACAGCTTCATTTTGTTGGGATTTTACATAAATTAAGGACAAATATTTGTCTAAAACTACCAGTGAGGTTTAACGTACATTTTACCAAAACAAGTAAGTTTTCCTTAAAAATTAAGTAGGCACTGACAACATAAATCCTGATTCAGGCTGGGCTGTGTTAGTCTTCGCATTAATCTGCTTTAAATTCCTGACTTTTAAGAACGAACAAGTACCACATTATAGGCTTATAACAGGGTTAAGCTCGAGAGGTTCTGTTAATACCCTCCCTAAGGCTACCAGGAAATTCCTTAAAGCAAGAAAATTTTTGGCTTTGCTGTGGATTATGCGCTAGTGTAGTTTGTCTAGCTCCCATAAAACAGTGAGTTTATCTGATGTCTGCGTGAGCAGCCCGTCTCCTTTTGGGGGTCATCGGCTGAAATACCCATCAGGAGTCACAGAATAAATTAACAGTAAAAACTGGACTTCTGCCATGTTCACTCTCCATATCTCCCACATAAATTAAGTTTCAACTGACTGTCAAGCATCTGATTCATTTGTAAGAAATAACAGTTTTATCTGTCTAAATTCCAGATACTCAAGAACAGAACTGAAGCTGTTAGAAAAAAAAAGTGATAATCTGTTGTAATGGATCCATGCTAACTGTGTCTACACACCGTTCATGCACTAACACATTTCCTGAGCCTGAAAGAGTAGGAGCAAAAATAAGGTTCATCTTTATTAACCATAATCTTTTGCATTTATATCTTTAATGTTTCTTCTATATCACAACTTTGACGTTTGTAACTTTAATCAAATAAGCTGCTAAAGATATGCAAGTTTCAATGAAGCTGAAAACTAACGTACAAGTTTACCACTAAGTAAAACTAAATATAACTTTCTTTTTAATTGTTCTGGTCACTGCCTGAATCTTAAGAGTTACTGAAAAACAGCTCCAAAATAATTTATTTCAGTGGGGTTATTGGCAAAATTCAGAGCAAGCAGAGAACGATCTCAAAAGCCTGTAAATCAAACACTTGAGCAGAGCTTCACACAGCCTGTCACCTCAGCCGGGCTGTGGAGACACCTTAGTGCCTCAGCTTCAACAGCTGTTTTAAGAGGTCAGATTTAGTGAACCTACAATTAGTCATTGTCTTGCCTAGTTCTGCCGTCCAGAGAGGATGTTTCTAACTATGTCAAACAAAGGAATGGTTGTTGAAGCACCGTGAAGGAGAGAAACTGGTGTCCACAACTAAAATTACTTTTATTTCTATGGCGCGATCCTTCTGAACTTCAGTTGAACAGCTTCCTGCATCTAGGCATGGGAGCCAGCTTTCAGTCACACACCTAGCATGAGAAGGAACTTGGGGGTGGGAGGAGCTTAGAAGTTCCTGGTTTGGGTTTTTTCATTTGGTTTGGTTTATATTTTTTTTAAACTAAATACTGCATTTGTGACTTCCTCTGCCTAATTGGTCAGGTCCATCTTACATTAAAGAGCCTGGTTTTGTGAGATAGCCCATTTGATGACAAACCCGGTAGACTCTTAATCATTAAAGTAATACAATCTAGATTAGACTCTTCCATTATCTTTTTTTTTATTTTTCAGGAATAAAATCATGCTGGTACTATGCTAAAAATTTGGCCACGTTTGTTTGTTCTGAAAAGCAATAATATAGTGTGATACTGGAATTGTGTTCCTAACACAGCAAACTCACTCCTAGAAACCACTGGCCTTACTTAATCGTGTAATTTCCTAAAAAGTGTTCAATTTGTCCGCTGAAACCCATTTCAAAAACATTTTTGTACCAGGGCTAGTAAGATATACAATAACGTTACAAGATAGCTCCAGAAACACTAAAATTATACTAAATTTATCCAGGAGATAAAATATTTTGCCATTATTTTCCTATTTGGAAGTCTATTTTTTCCAATCAGAAATCAGTAAGGGCAACGAAAGGGGAAATTTTCCATGCTGAAATAATAGTCTAAATATGCTGATTAAGTTTTGCTCTTCCTTCTTCTTGCCTAGCAAATACAGTGCCAATCAATTAATGTTTCAAATGCGTTTCAATCACCCAAAAGAATTCACTATTTGTAGACAATGTGTGGCTGATTTATAATCCAATCAAAAACAAAGAATCATTAGGAATTGTATATATCTGCTATTAAGTAATATTAACAGTGTGTCAAGAAAATATCAACAACCCCAAAGCATAGACCAAACTGAAAAAATATATTTAACTAGTATGTATCTTTCTATTAAAAGGAACACACTGATAATATTTCTTCCACCTGTTCTTTTAATTTGAGGGGCTTTTATTCAAAGTTAGTGTTTTCTTCCTGGAATAGCAACAGGGAGAAACATTCTTTAAGTGGTGGTTACTTCCTTAATATTTCTATTTATACTGATTTTGGAAATTCTATTCAAGACATGTCCAAGTAGTTATCATTCATTCCTCATTCAACACTGCCTTTTTAAGTATTTTCCACAGATAAGCTGTTGATTAAACAGTCCTAACCAAACTGTTGAATTCTTAGTGTGTCTGTTCTACTGGGAAGTAGTTACGCACTGCAAGAAAGCATCTCCAACATCCCATTACGCTAAATAAGTTATTAACAAAACCAAATTATTGATAAATGCCCCTTTTCTTTCAATAACATTAACGTCATCGTATGCAGGTGTCAGAAAGATTTTCCTGCTTTGAGTCTTTGTAAGCTTCTACACCAAGTTCTGGATTTCTGAAGCAATTTCAATACTACATAAAGCCTTGCTATCCTCTCAAGAAAAAGAAACCATGTAAGAAACATCTTTCTATAGTTCTTCTACCATCAAAATGGATATCCCTGACACACAAGGTAGGAGATAGTGTAGAGGAAATCCTATGAAAGATGAATACTACATGCATTTGATCTCCTGTCCTTCTAGACTGCCTCAGGAATTTTGCAAATCTAATGCAGAATAACAACTTATCACAGAAAAGGACAATCTCTTCTATTTACTCTTTGCCACTTGACAAACATAAAAAAAGCAAATGTTTTCAAAACCACAACCCAATAGCTCCGGAATCCAGGTGTGGGCAGGCGTGTGCAAAAAAGCACATGATGAGTACATTCCCACAGGATGAAGGGAATTCAAGGGCTGTGTTGTATCAGTATCTTTCATTGCCTGTTTTACTCCAGGTAAGTTTTCTCCAGGCACTTGCTGGAATCTCGCAGACTGTCCCAAGACATGCAGATTGGCTGCTCAATGCTTCTCCTCTTTCTTCTGATTCTGACATTCTGACATAGGAACCAATATATTTTTTCAGTTAGTAGTTCAAGAAATTAGACTGCAGGGTTTGATTGCTGGGAATTTACCATTAGCTTAAGCTAGAAGCATAAAACAAGACCGTGCAGGAAAATTTTTACAGGATTTTCTTCTCTAGACAAAAAGGCTGCATAAAAACTAGTCTGGGGATTGAAGTGATACAGAATCCAATCAACAGCTTGAAACAACAGTCCACCAACTACTCTGTCAAAATGCCACATTGCTTAACCCTTACTACTAGGTGTTGTCAATAGACCTTAAAAACCACCATTTTCATTAACATGAAGTAATAAATGTTTTGCAATGGAGGGATTTATCTTACATAGATAAGGGATAATCTAAACCAGAATGTTATCCTACCCAGTGAGTCAGTGCTCCACCAAACACCAGATTTAAGGCATATGTAAGGAGGCTCAACGGATGGGCCATTCTCTCTAAACCAGCTTTCCATGGAGAATCACACAAGAGCAGATATAGTGAAGAGAATACAGGCTTGAAACCATGGCATCACCCTCAGCCTTAGCTTTCACAGTACCTTCCAACCTTTTTATTCCTGGACTTGTGGTACCAGAGTCTCCGACGAGCTACCACCAGCAATGTGATGCTTCTGAATACCTTGCTGGGGCATCACTTTCAATAATGAAGAGCATCACTTAGCTTAACAACTTTGTGCTAACATTCCTTGGCAAATTTCTCAAATTGAAGCCTCCTTAAGTGACTACAATCTGAGAACAAGCACAATGCAACCGTTGGTAAAGGACCTTGTAAAAATGGCAGTAACAGGATGATTTAAAAACATATATATTTCAACATGTGAAACCCTTTATCTCCTGCTTTCTTACCACATCCTTAATTCTGTTTTTTGAAGTAAATTTGTGGGACTTACTTGCTTCACTTAGCTTCATCCAAGATGTTCACATGGCAATTAAGTTATAACTTAAATAAGTTAGCATTTTAAAATGGAACAATTAGGACTTTTATACAATTAAGAAGTAGGATCCTCTAGGGAACTGTCTGTCTGCAAAATTACTACTTGTCCCTGCTACATTAAGGCACAAGCCAAAGGCAAATTGACATCACCTTCTGGGAAACGTAATGATCCCCAGAAATACTCCACTTAGAGTAAAGTCAATTGACATTCATTAATTCCTTATTCCTGAAAAGAGGTTCTGCTCCAGCTTCACCTTCTGCTCTTACCATTCTTTGATGACAAGTTAATTCTTAGGATTTCAGTTTAAAAAACAATGTGCATGGGTCAGAGTACTACAAAGATGTGCCAGGTTCAAACAATTTCAGATTAAAAGTGACTTTTTCTGGCACTTTATTGCTCTCACAAACTGTGTGTAGAGCCTTCTGCAGTAAAGCTCTTTTACTTTTTGAGCATTGCAGTCATAAAAATTAATGACCCAGTTTTAGTGAACCTTTGCACAACTGAATATAAACACTTTGTAAACTGTAGGGACAGCGATGTCAACTAAAAGCAGCACTAATGCCAAAGGAGAGACTCTGCTTTAAGTTCCAGAAAGCCAGTTCAACAGAATGCACAGAAGCTCACTGCTTCCAGGCAGCTGCATTTTGAGTGAGGAGTTTTCCTTCATTGTTGCCAGCATATTATTTTCATAACCACTCCATTTTATCACTAGTTAGAAGAATAAAGCAATCTAGTTCAGGTTCACTATTTACTGAGCTGTGTTTCTGTCAGACTGTCAGAAAGTATGTAAAAATGTAATGGGAGACGGAAAGCACACCAGGAACACTTACACAGGAGCAACTGAACTGAAATTTCCAATTCATTTCACACACTAATCCTTTCATTCAAAGTCAACCTAATCAAAACCTGTTTCAAAACTGAGCTCAGTGCTACATTTTAAGATTGCAGGTTCTATTCCAACTTTTCAAGGCAGCATCTTTAAAAATGAACTAAATCATTCCATAATTTCTCTCTTTCTAGCGACAGTATTGTACAAATAACAGGGATCACTCGGCAACAAAGTCTCTATGGAAATGTACTTTCTCTTCATGACCCAGCATCACAAAAGTTATCTTCATCCTACCAGTAACTTGTCCTTCTGCCTTGCAAGTGGAGTTCAGAGTTGGAAAATGAGATGCCGAGAGATATTTCAAAGGTGCTGAAATGTCTTGTCTCACTAGCGCCACAGCATCACATTTTATTAACTGAAACAAGACTGTACGTTTTAAGTTACATTGTAAGATTCAGCTAGCACTGAAAGTTGCTTATAAAATTTACACTGAGTAGAGCTGAGTTACACACAAGATGTTTTAAGCTGCAGGGTGGTATCAGGCTAAAAGCAAAGCTACAGGTAGATTAGAAAAATTGTAATGAGCTAAAAAACTCACCTCCCCTCTTTAACCCTACTTGCCTCCAAGGCAATTCAGCAGCTCAGGCTTTCAGCGTGTGCTGCAAAGGGACGGCACGCTGAATGAACCGCTCGAGCCAAGGAACCAGGACTTACTACGCACAGTCCCGTGGGACCCCGCTACGCCAGCTGTCCCTGAGCCAGCCTTCTGTCTGGTTTTGCACAGAAGTAATAGTAAGAGAACTCCCCCGTATCCACACACTGTTCTGAGCCACAAATCTTGAAAGCAAAATCCTCTGTGAGAATATTGCTTCTCTCTAAGAGCTATTATTGAACCAATAATATTACAATACATTCTTCTTCATACCTAAATATATAAATCCTCCCTTAAAGATGTTTTAAAGAACATTTATTAAATATTTATTTACTTTTTAAAATAAAAAGGTTGTATTTGCAATATCCAGAATTGTTCCTTTTAGACCTGCCCAAGTTATAAATTTTTTAACTTATTTGCTTGTCCCAGCTAAAAAAGGAATTTCACTCTACTAACCTAAAACTCATGCTTCAATCACTAAAAAGTACCTTTTCATAGCTTCAAACTTCACTACTGCTGGAGATCCTCAAGAGTATCTATCATACACAGTCCAAAATTCAGCCCGAGGCAAGAGAACTGAAACAGCCAGGAAGACACGACATCTAACTAAGGTTTAACCACTTGACGTCATGTCCTACCGTACGCAAATCCCTCGTCTGGTCTCATCCTACCATGTGTAAACCAAGAACAATAATGCCCACTACTGGGAAGTATCTTGATCACTCTTACTCTCAAGCTTTTAATGTAACTTATCATTACCTTATTTTTTTACTTTTCTATTGCTCTAGCATGGTATGCTCTTCTTCACACAAGAACACCACAGGCTTTTCCTGGGGTTGGTTTGTTTTTCTTATTGGACAGCCTAGAACCAAAAGTAGCATCAAGTGAAGTAGCCTCTACACAGCAAAAGTTACACAGATAAATCCCAGTATCATGTGGTTGTGCTATCCCCACGTACCAAAAAGAGAGCATTTTTTTCAAATAAAGGTTTTATTCATTTAGTGAACAACTTACTCTCATATTAATCAAATTAATAGCAAGAGCAAAAGAGCAGCCCTTGGCATTGCACTCTTTACCAGATCTTGAGTCTGTCAGCTGGATACTTTAGATTTTTTTTTTTTTTTTAAAACCTTCCATCAGCAATCCATCATACAATTTAAAATAACTTTCTTTATAAGTTGCCAATAAACTGCACTCTCTCAAGCAGTATAATTAAATTCTATCCATTTAGAAGAATATCACTTTGGTTTGTTTTTCAAGTAAAAAAGGCAAAACAACCAGATCCACTTTTAACTCCATATAAATCCAATAGATACAAACTTCCAGGCCTCTTCTCTCTCTGCTAACATTGTCAACATATCTCAAAATTAAGCAGACACCCAGAAGTTCTGACCTGTTTTATAAACTCCTGTTTTATAACTCTAGAGACTAAGTTTAAAAGGCCATGAGAAAAATAAATGTTCTATTATTTACACTTCTAAATTACGATGATCATGGCAAGGAACCTTTCTGCAACCCTTACAACATACTATAAAACTTTTTGAAGTAATAATTTCTTAGTATATCCAGTCTTCACAGCGAGTTACACAGATATTAAATTTCTTATGAAATTAACATGACCTCTGGAAATGCAGCATCTTAAATTATATTACTTCACTTATTTGAATTCCATATACCTCTCTGTGCTTTATGCATTATTCCTAACAACTTTAGAATATTAGGAAGTTAATTTCTAAAATTACTCTATTTCATTATTAATGTTGCTCCACTAAAATCAAAGGAATTTAAGTGCAATAAGGTTCTCTGTGCAGCTTTTAAACTCTCTAAACAGACTGCAGCTGATAAAGTAAATCTAAGGCTGGTCCTTTAACTAGCCTGGCAGCCTTTGAAAGGCAGGAGAGGGCTGCCCATCCGAAGCCAGGTGGTATCAGGCAGGTAACTCCAAGCAATTCTATTACAGCAAACCGGAGCCACTGTTTAGGAGCTCACCCATGGAAGCCTGGCTTCATATTCGCGCAGTATCTTCAGGAATCTAATTGTATGGAAGTATTAATTCCCAGTTACTCTCCTAAAACAAAAGGCCAAAAACAGAGAAAAAAACCCCCCAGCCTTCCCCACCAAAAAACCAACAACAAACCAACTCCCAAACCCTCAAAAAACATTGGTAACAAGAAATAGCAGTCCTCCTCCTCCTCCTAAGTAGTCATACAAACAACATGGGAAAATTCCTGAGTACAGCTAGGTTACTGAAACAAACCATAATACTACCGCTGACTGTCTGGCAATACAAACTGTACATGCACATTGGGGCTCCTGCTAGTATTAGTGGCATCCTGCAGCTACAACTGTACTGTTAAGCCTGCTTAACTATCCCAAGATAAAAATTATAATGTTATCAGATCTTTAAATTATTAATATTGAAAATATCTGATTCTGAATACAAGTCTACCAAGCAAAAGCATCAGAGTGAAAAAGCTAAAACAAGATTATGAATTCAGGAACGACAAGAACTGCTGGTTCATGGGTGTTCTCATTGAAAAGAAAAAAAAAAAACAAAACACCAAACAGTGGCTTAACTGATGCTTAATGCTGTGCAAACATATCTGCTGGATAAAGACAGAAGTTTAGAATGAGTTTTAGAGCTGCTAAGAAAAATGCCAGGTTTACTTAATCTTATCCAAATAGCACTTCACAGTTCAGTTTGGGACTACGTTATAGTTGTCTGTTCTGTAGCACGAGCATTGAGTTAAGTTTAACAGAAATTACTTTTTGATCTTTCGTTTCTTTTGAAAGCACAACTGATATTTTGAGATCAGGATTTACTTTTTTCTTGCCAAGCCTAGCACATATGTAACAAGTCTTTACCCAATTAGTTGGAAACCGATTTATCTATTTAACATACGGGTGAAAAACAGAAGAAACCTTTTCAGGTAATGAACGAGACACAGACCTAGAGGAGGGATCTCACCAAAATGTTCACTATTTAATTTTATTTACTCCCTAATGTAACAGTAAAGGATTGCCCACCAGCACTCCAATCCAATTGCCTCCTGTACAGTGCTGCTGAACTTTCTAAATCAATTTTTATCACTCACTGAGTCTTAAACTCATGCTCTTCACTGAAGCATTTAATTCAATACAAGTGTTAACTCAGATCTAGAGGGAGTGGGGCAGCAGGTGAAGGGAAAAGTATCACTAGTAACTCATCAGGTTACTTATCAGTAAAAGAAGAAACAGAAACAGCTTGTAATGTAAGAAAGCTCACTGAGGCTCTGAAAAGGTCTTTTCTTTGTATTCTCCTACACTTTAAACACACAAGGAAGGTATGCACAACTAGGTACTGACAGATCACAAATCTTTCCTACCACCTAACAAAAGGGTATTATTTATTTTTCCCTCATTCTGTTTTTCCACCATTATCCTTGGGGCAGCATCATTTGAGATGACATAATACAGCATAAAAAGACATGTTCTTAGCAATTAAAACGTAGGTTATTTTAATGCTACACAGTGGAATGCAGGACATGTTACTTCAATTCTTGAACAACAACAAAAAGTAGTCCTGCACCGCAATAGTAAATTTGTTGGTGGTACAAAATGTACCAATTACTCTGACAAAAACAAGCTCAAACTGTGAAGCCAAGACATCACGCTGCTGGTATGAGTAGATAACACCCTATCTGGCCTTCCAATTTGAGAACACTCTTAATAATAACTGCTTCAAGAAGCTTTCGTTACAGATATGAGCTACACATTAAATTCATGAACTGGAAAAAGTGCAGACTGAAGAGATTACCCAAACATTTCTTGTTAAGGTTACTTTAATGGCTTTCATATTTTGATAAATATAGTGATTAAACACTAATAAGAAATAAAACCCATCAGCAATGAGAAGGATGATTAAGTGGCCTTTCAAGCTATTGTTTTGACAGGAGCTGCTGACGTGAAATACAACACATCTTTGCTAACTTAGACATCTGTAGGACATCAACCAGGGAAAGCTCCTAGGAAACCAGAGTGTGGCAAGGCACAAACACAGCTCCAAACACTAAAAAAAAAAGTCCCTTCTCCCCAGATGTTTTAGAAAAGCAGTATCCTCCTCGTACCTGCATTTGCAAACACCTCAGCCAAAGCTGAAGGAGCCAAGAAGTGACAAGCAACCTGTGAACTCTCAGCAGAGCGCAGGTTGTTCCTGCTCTGGAAGTCCACGTGTGCAGCAAGAGGTGACTGCCTTTATAGGAACCATGCAAGCAGAGCCCTCGACAGCTGGCAATGAACACGCACCAGCTTCTCAGGTGCTGTCACATACACACAGCCATAACCTCACCCATGTTACCAGGAATAACTGCAACTTGTTTGCCTTTAAAGGACTACAGAGGAAGTTCTAACCATGTGAAAAAATAATTGTATTAATAGGGGATAAATCTACAAACTGGATACTCTATAATGGTACAACCACATAATCCCAAATGAAGATCCAAAGGCATGAGGCAGAAAAAAACCAAAACCAAAAAAACCTAATGAGACAGAAAAAAACATATTTTTTTTTTCAGTGACATTCCATAAATCACATAAAATAAATGGTGTCTGGCATTTACCATATCTGAATTTCTACAACCCCTTGCCATGTGCAGCTTCGGGAGAGGCTGAATTTCAGTTGATTTCCTTTCATATTGTGATCATAGAACCATGGAAACCACTGGGCAAAACAGCAGGTATCTGGAAATTGGCACCTCCATTACAGATATTTTCATTACAGAACCTATAGGCTGTTAATGTTGAACAAGATCAGGAAGGAGAGCCTGGTGACTGCTAACACACAAAAGAACATAGTTGAAAAGGTGGACATTTTTTTCTTTTAAACTAATTTTACAAACTAATTCCCCATAGGAAAGCAGGGTCCTTTCATCTACGAAAGCAGATAGCTTTAAGATCAATCTTAATAGCTACTTGCATTTCAATAACCAATCATAGTGAGAAGCCAAAGAATTGTGCACTAAAAGTACAGATTTTGATGGATGCTTTCAAAATTCTGTAAAGATGTATTAAATCCCAAGGCTTGAGGGGAGGGGATGGGTGGGGAGAATCTAATGTTGCCTATAGTTGTCTGTCATGTCATATTTTTCTCCTTAAAATTTAAGAGCATTACAGTGAAATTACTTTAAAATATTTGTGAATATTTACAGGCTTCAAGTGATGTTAAAGGAGCACCTTAGACATGCTACAGAACAAGAATATTTTCAAAGACAGTACAAAGCTACAAATAAGCTTTAAAAACTGAAACTACACCATTTGTCAAAATGACAGCCTAAAGTAGCTCACTTGCAACGACTAATATGTATCGCATAGAAAGCCAGAATATTAAAAAACAGCAAAAAGCCAAACGATAAATTACAACGTATATGTCCATCTTCCTTTACCCCTTTTATCAAAGCTCACTATCTATTATGCTTCCTCCCCACTCCTTACAACATTTTAGAGATAGTATCTGCACACGTTAAGGACTAACCAAATGATTAACTACAACTTGGAAGAACTGTTTAAAAATAAAGTCTAAAAGAAACTGGTATTTCATTTCCAACAGTATTTTGCTACTCTGTGAAAGGATGGCTGGCCTTCGAGGGATTGAACAAAGCAGTTCCCCACTAACCACCATCACATTTTATATACCCCTCCTACAATATTGAACATACTGGGGTCCAATAACAATTTATTGGTAAAATGACATTGTTTAATCTAAGCTTTACATATTTAATTAAAGTCTATAAACATTAGTAATAACAAAAAAATAGTAGGAGCAAGTACTTTGTCTCAACTTAATTAAAAGGTACATAGCGGGTAAGAGCATGGGGTTTTAATCCAGAAGGCAAGAACTAAGCTGGTTTCTTCTAAGATGAACACTTAAAGACAGAGGGAAAGGAAAGCTCACAAAGTCTTACCAGAAATTCCAGGTTATAAGTAAAAGAACAACAATTACAATTTGTTTCCAAGGATTCCTTAGTTCCCATTTTTCTGCTTTTCCTTGCGCTGAAGATACATGTGAAGTTGTCTACAAAGAAAAATCTGCCACTAAGTGACACAAATCTCCTAACCTTTAAAAATAAGAAATAATATTCTCAGCAATAATTTCAGAATTAACTAAAGCTAAGAAGAAAGTTATTTTCGAAGAATGATTACAGACTTCTGCGTTTACTACAGGTGAAAGTCAACTGCATTTCTAAACTCTATTGCTAACAGGCTAGAAGTGTGGGCTCCAATTTGGGTATTCTGGGAGGTGGGGCGGAGCAGGGGGGTGTGGACACCAGTGGTGTTCATTTGTTTTAAACATCTGTCTTTCACTCGACTGCTACACTCCCGCTTTCCTTGTATGCTTCTCTTCACACTGCTCTTTGCTCTGCATTCTCCATGAAGTCTCAGTACTGAGACCTGCCAAGGTCTGTTGGAATTCAGAGAGGAAAATGTCTGTTGTCTGAACTGGAAAGTTCTTATCAAAACCTTTTCAAGATCTTGACAACATAGTATTTAGTAATTATTTAAATGACTCCATACTGACTTGTCAGTATTTTTATGCCAATACTTACACATATATATTACACTATAATTAAATTTTTAGTCAATAGTCTTAATATTTTTAAATAGTAGGGTGGATTGTACTTTAAACATAAAACTGTATGAACCAGGATAAGGGCCCACCCAGCCATCCTCCCCCTTTCTTCACACTGTAGACTTCAAGGAGAAAATTTTTCTACATGCGGGGTGTTAACACCAAGGAACTGCTTTTATTTAAACAGTAAGTAAGCGTGGCTGAATTCGTTTTGTCTCAGGCAAAAGTGTCACTGTACAGAAAAACTGTATTACTAATCAATTACAGTCTTTCCTACAACTGCCGGTTAGTGCTTACATTACCAGGAAAGTATGAAAATGTATAAAACCCAGTATGTCCTTCCTCCACAACTAAAGCTCTACTTAAGGCTTCAGAAAAAGCTTGAAGTAAGTATCATATATTGTGCAGTCTTTACTTTTGGCCAATTTGTCTTCTTAAGGCAACGTTTTGCTCCTTTTTCATGTTTGTTTGGTTTTTATCTTTTTAATAAACTACATGGAACAGGAAGAGACTGTATCCTCCCAGAAAATGCCAATCACTACCTCCTCCTTCGTAAAAATAGCAGCCTTGTTCATAAGACTCCAGCTATTTATGGGACCATCCCAAAATGCTTACTTCACCCAGTCCCCACCAATAGGCTATGTAGCGATCAGCTGTAGTTACTACCTACCCAGAATGGTATCTGTGCAAACACCATGAAATCCAACATCCTCACCAAAAGACAGGAACCATCGTTTTTGTTAGTTTTTGTAAACTCAGAGGAATCAAGAGCAGAGCAGTACTTCTACCATAAATTCTATAACTGATTGGCATAAAAAAGACTGCTAAAAATTACTCTTCCAGGTATAAATCGTCACATACAAACTAAGCATTCTCTTACAAAGATGAGAACATGGATGACCTCTCAGAAAGCCTCCTTGGCTGTGTTGAGTGACTGACAACACAGCAGACTGTATGAAGGTGGAAAGCTGCTTGCTCAAGTTCCCACTCAGGGCAGGGGGAAGTTACAAAAGTAGCAAAAGAAACATTTTTAAAGCTTGTCTTTATTTAAGATATACTCCACAATGCACTTTTTTATCCTATGAGTTTTTGAAAAATATTCCATGATCATATGATACAAGAAGTCTTTTGCACAGGTTGCACTTACATAATGCATTTAAACAAACCCAAGTCCTTAAAAATGTTTAGTACTGACTTTTTATAAGTATAGGTAAAACGAAATTTGAAATTATGTACTGAAACACTAGAAAAACATCTGGCCATGAAATCTGCTGATAGTGCAAAGAAAAAAAAAGGGTCATTCTCAAAAAAAAAATTATGCAATCAATATCCTGAATGTGAGCTGGTAAATCATATGTAATTGATGAGTCATTTATAATCTGCCAAATACAAGTCACAAGCAGCAAAGTCTATTTTGAACAAGTCCATCACATTCTCGAGCTAATACACACACCCATTGTGACCAGAGGGAATTCCATGGCCCCCAGATATTGCACCTGTACACAACTGTTTGCCATGCATTCTGCTATGAACAAATTCAAGTGCATGCAATTAGCCACAATATTTTACAGTGAGGAGAAACAGTAACATTAGTCAGAGCTGGTTTTTATCCCCTCCTAACAAGTAAAAGTCAATTCTTGCCTACATGTCAATTCTACATATAAAAGTGTATACACGATAGAACAGGGTTTTATAACACTCAGTTTTAAGACACGTATGGAATTTCATTTGCGCAAACAAGTGCTTAGTAACCTCATTTCCTGCACAACAATGAACACTCGCTGAATTCCCCATACTCTGTCCTGATTCCGTCTACACAGAGCAGCCTGAAAAAATATTTCAAGACACCATTAACGTCAGATCACTTGCATTAGCTGTAGATAGTCACATCTCAATAGCAGTAAGCATGGATCATTGCTTCATTCACATTTATTAAAGTCCTGCAGAATTACTTCTCTAAACTTATATTTATTTCCAAGACAGTTACTAGTAAAACTAATGACCCAAATATATGGAAAAAGAAAGCTGTAAGAACTGAAAATTGCACCCAAACCAACCAAATATGAAATCCATCTCCTTAAATTTCATTAGAGCATCTACCCATTGCCAAGACTGCTTGTGGGAGGGTTTTTTTTCCATTAACCTAGAAGCATCCTCCACATGAGGGATGCCAGCTCTCAGCACTGCATCAGTGCCTCTTCACCTCTGCAGTTTTACTGCTTGGAACAGTCTCTTTATTGTTCAGATCTGAATGTCTGTGCTACACTCTAATCAAGTGAATTAAGTTTCATCATGTCCAATCTCACTCCAGAAAACACTTGTCTGCATCACCCATCTGTATTTAATACCACACCATTTGAGGACAGAGTCTGGGCAGTGGAGTACTCTATTAGAAGGAATACCAGAAATACATTAAGAAACAATTATAAGCAGTTCTGCGTCTTATCAGTATCATTAAATTCTAATAGCCATACAAACACATCAATAAACCACCTCTTTCATCCAAAAAAGTGCTGGCTACATAAGTTATATACAGTAGAAGTTCAAAGAAAAATATTACTTGAGGAAAATATTAAATTCAATATATCATTAAAAATATGGAGTGAAAGAAAAACCAGCTTGTGAGAAATAGGACATTTTCACATGATATAAAAAACCTCTTAACAGTGTTATTTATTTATTACAAATACAGTAATATAGAAATTCTAACCAAGTTCTATATCTGTTTAGTAATGACATTTTCTCCAACAGCATGGACATAAAGGTATTTGTGCCATTTTTGACAGCCAACTATTTAAACAGCTGAGTTTTTCATAGTAGGTCATAAGTTTATTTTGTTCGAAGTCTGAGAATGAATTGGGCAGCACTAAGTTACCAGCAGGAAAGGAAAAATATATCACTGTAGCCTCATGGAAAAAAATAAAATCTAGGCACTTTCCTAGCAAAAATTACATGTATGAACTATATCCCAAGGTAGTAGTGAAATTAAAGCAATGCTGCATGGTAACAATGTAAGCATGGTCAGTATTTCCAAACAAGGTTCACAAAGCGCACCAGGGTTTTAAAATGCAATGTTTTTTTCTTCTTTTTTAATGAAGGGGGGAAAAAAAGCTCTCATGTCACAGATTAAACCACGTCTACAACAGCCTAAGGCTTTGCAGAAGCCTGCATTTGGTTGCAATTCATGGGATAAAGTCTATTACACACAGCAAGTCTGGTACAGTCTGTCACATCCAGCTTTTCCACCCCAAGTTAACCCTTCAGTGGAAGAAGGCATCCAGTTATCACACAGCCATGTTAGCTCACAACTGACAGGGCAACTATTTAAAGCTTCTTAGTAGGAAAGCCTAGAAGAAATCCTTGGGTGTGTGGGAATCCTGTGCTTCAGTCTCAGCCTTCAAGGGTATTGCAGTGGAACACAAGCCTTTCAAAAAGCTCTGCAGCACGGCATTCAACCTTTCTACACTAACGACCACTCCAGACTGGTTTTCATCCCTAAAGCAGGAAGACTATCAAAATTAAGCATGCCATTTAGGAAGCCACAAATCAATAATTTTCATGAAGAAAAGTTCTCCTTAAAGCAGCAATCACAAGTGGCTAACCCACTCCTGAACCAAACTATGGTTAGCCACAATGGTCTGAGATATGATCTTTCTTTTTCACACAACATGGCTACTTCTCACTCCGCCTGATTTGGAAGAAGCAGAGGTGCTACACTGAAGCTGTAACATCCAACATTCACTTGATATTTATCTCCAGGGCAGAAAATAATTGGATGTCACACCTACTAACTCAATTTCATTCTGCTAATTATTCTTTAGTGATATTTTTTCTTTTTCTCCTCTCACCACCAACAGGATTAATGAAGTCACTGGTGAAATTATTTTGAAGACTATTGATCACATACATACAGCAACTACCCCCTCAATATCTCTTCAGAAGAAAAAAAAAACACATAAAATCCCATCAAGTTTCATAGATTTATATTGTAGTCTTCAGAGAATAAGATCTAAGAATTATCTCAATATCTAAACTTTCACTTTAAGAAAAGCTTAAGCCACGGTTATTCCATTCTTACACCACTGCAAGTAACTAACCAGCGATGGAAACAACCAATGAGCCTACTTCAAGAAACCCATTTCTTTTTTCTGCACCATTCATTTCCCCAGCAATGCACAAGGTTCTGCATAAGGCAGGTTTTTGTTCTCGCTCCTCAGTGTGGTTCTCCAAGAGACTCACAAAGCGTGAGCGTTTCAGAAGTAGGATTGTGACTATTTTGTCAGTTAACCTGGTGATCCAAAGGCTGAACTGAGAGCACAGCATACACCATAACAACAAGAAGATAAAAGGTTGTTGGTTGTTTTTAAGGTGAGTTTTACAGAGAGTCATAACATAATAAACCTTTACACCATTCTAATGGCAGCCAATGCCTAAATGCTGTAGAACATTTAACATACACACAAGTGCTAATCAGCTGACAGCTGACGCAACCTTCAACCCCAGGAGGACTGAAAGACATAAAAACCAGGAAAATAAGCAGCAATATTGTATAAAAATTTGGTGGTTTGAGTAAGTGGATTTTCATAAGGAAGGCAGATTCAAGAGTTAAAAGGTACATAAGAAATCAGTCACATGATTTCACAAGCCAGCACACACAAAACATAACATCCACGTGCATTATGGTAGATAATACCTAGAGATCTGCAATCACTGTATGTCATTATCTTTCAGAAGGGTATGAGAGGTCAGCATGATGAAAGGCTCCCAGATGGCCTCTCCTGGCTACTGCATTCTGGTTTGGGGAGCTTCTGAGCACACTGAGCTGTGGGTGAGCTGTGCAGAACACAGGAGAGGGCAGGCAGCTGGCACACAAACACACAGCCTTCCCAAGGAAAGCAGGGAGAAAATACACAAATAGGCCTTGGAGGTGGCATAAAAACTTTTCTTTGGCACCAGTAGGATTCCAGGGTATTTGGCCTTACCCAAGAAGCCACGAAGGGCTGCTGAACTGAAAACAAATGGGCACAGCAGAGTGAGGTTTGGAGAACTGCTCTACCAGCCCTCTCCACATTCTGCCACGCTCCATTATTTATATTTATTCCTTTTAGTATCTTCACTATTCTCATTGTTGTTGTAATAAAAACACAGCTTTCAAGATCCACAATTGTGATAGATAGATTCCCCTTAAAATGCCAGCAGAGTGACCAAAAAAAAAATATATATATATATTACCTGCAAACAATGGCCTGCTCAACATCCCATCACACATTTATACAGGTTCCAGTTATTAAAACATCACTATGAGATTAATATATGCATAAGAATTGTCTCCCTCAACATGTGTTCAAGAAGGTAGCCATTTCATACAAAGTATTTATATGACAGTACCCTGGAGACTGTACATCAGACACACACCTGCTGAAGAGGCTCCTTTGTCAGCAGACAGTCCTGTCTCAGGGAGCCAGTGGCATCCCACCAGAAAAACACCTGCAGACTGATGCGGTAGAATATACAGGGGGAAGAACAGAAAAACAGAACCGTGACAGCATTAATTACTCAAACAGCTCAATGACTCACAAGTGGGACAACGCTTATGCCAACTTAACACAGGCATTTCTTCCCACTGGCCAATTTCAACATTTCGATCCTGCCATCAAAACAAGTTTCATTTCTACCCACTGGCTTGCTCCTTGTATCCCAATTACTCACAAACAGAGGATGGTCTTGCTCAACTCTATTGATCTGGTCCAGAGCACAGCGGTTTGTGATTTATTTCTTTAAAAACAGCACCGCTGCTGAAATGGCTTCTCTTTCTCTCAACTAGGGGAAAATCCATCCCAACACTTTTGAGCAGCACCTTTATTTCTTATTAGTACATTATGGTGTACACTCCCCCCTGCATTTCACAGCTCTAGCAACGCAGAAAACATTGGGATTACCATATTGCATTTGCTCTGTTGATTTAATCCAATAACCTATCTCCCCATGCTGGCCTATGCCATATGTATCATGAAACGGTAAGAGGATATTTGAATACTCCCATCCTTCAAATCAGGTTCCCTTCTAAACTTCACCAAAAAAATTATAAAAGCAACTTCAGTCACAAAGAACGAAGTTTAAACTCCCTTTCAAAACACAGGCTGGCATCAACTCAATTATCTTGTTAGCTGTACAAATACTTGATTCCCGTTTTAAACCTGCTATACCTACAGGCCTTAACAATGTTTTGCAGCAACATTCACATTTGCCACCTTTTTCCTTCTGTTTCAGAGACTGCACCTAACACTGTTTTGCAAATCAAGACAGAACTTTTTCAGTCCCTCATCTACCAGTGTAAATCAAGACTAATAATAAAGAAATAAATTATATATTAGAAATATACTGCAAACAGAACAAAAACTTGAAAATATTTCATTTATTATTTCAGCAAAATTCACTCAAATTGTGAGTCTGGTAGAAAGGGCATGGACAAATGTTTTGTATACAGTTAATTCAGAAAATATGCAAGTTACTTGTTTGTTCTTTTTAGCATTGTCTAAGAACTCATACAAGTATTCTAGAATTCATGAAAAATACAGGAGAGACCTTGTGAAAACTAACAGTCCATTTAACACATTGTTACTCAAAGTTAAATAACTAGAATTCTAGTTTTACAATCTTTCTTCATCATTTTAGACACCAAAATTATTAGCCATTGACTCTGGACAATATTCTTTAAAAATATGAACTCCACAATTTAAGCTAATAAGTACTATTGCTGAGGTTTCTATAGTTACCCATGAAAGGGTCACAGCTCTCTGAAGTACATGCAGTCTCTAATAATAAACTCCACCATAGTACGCTGACAACATTTAATGATTAATTAGGCTAAAAACAAGTTCCTGGTAATGCACAGAATCCCATAATACATTTGTTAGCTACTGAAGCAGCAAACAAAACAACTTGAGATTTTCAGATAAAACTGTGACTTGAGGCTGTATCTTTGCATTCTGGCAGAAGAACCCCAAGTCCATGAGCTCCCCAGCTAGCCCCAGCCCACAGCAGCAGCCAGCATGGCTGAGTCCCACCACGGCACCACCAGGTAGGGCAATGGCACTTGGAGTTACCCCCTTATTCTCCCACATTTCCTTTCCAACCGCTCCATTGCGCATGAGAGTTTGCATTAGCCTCCCTAGAAGTTTCCTGAAGAGATGACAAACAAAAGCAATATTCATCCTGTGCAGGGCATTTAGCACAAAGATGGGGTAGAAATCAAAGTCTACCAGTAGATCAAAGTATAGGACAGTATCTGTGAAAAGACCTAACATGTTGAAACAAAATACAATGCACTTGGACCTCTCTGAATTGCTGCTCTCATGTTGGCAATTTGATTTTGTTTCTTTCTTACATTTTTCTTTACTTTGCTTTTAACAGCACAACACAGGGAATAATACAGAAAGGTAATTACCATTAATCACTTTCAGATATAGGTTGATATTTCCTTGGGAAGAAAATGGAGAAGTGTTGTAGAAAACATTTAAGACAGCAGAAGGTCAATTTTTCTTAAAAAAGTGCACCCGTGCTATAAAGCTAACAAAGTAACACTTCAAAGCCACGCAGTGTAAGAAATAACACTGCTTTGAATGTTAGTGACCAATCCCATCATTTTCACCATGCCTCATGTGAGCAAGAGACCACTTTCACCTCCAAAACTCCCACTTGCAACTCCATTTGTGACACAACTGAACTCAACACTACCACTCCTGGAATATGAATAATCTAACAAATATCACTGCTAGAAAATGAAACAACTTCTTTCTCCAGAAGTAAGAACTTCCATAGCACTTAAAGGGTGTTACCCTTGCACATGCCAGATTTTCTACCACGTCAATTAATCTGACAAATGATGATATGTTAGAGATACAAAGATACATGCACAGAGCCATCTATATTTATTTGAATATATATACAGTGAGATATAGAATATTTTACTGTAATTATATCTTGTACTAAGTATAATTATATATACTAGATATATATTATATCTGATAATATTGTCTGTAATATATCTGCAATATATAGAGCTGTAATATATAGTATATCTAAATTATTCTATATTATATAACTATATATCTGTATTTTATATATGCAGAGAGATATATTAGCTATAATATATACCTTTATGTGTATTCATTTTTTTATTATATCTAATATAATATTAGCTATATTATAACTGCAACAAATTGCAGCAAGTAAAGCATACTTTTTTGTGTGTTTAGATCCTAGAAATGAATTTATAGAGCTGCACACAACACAATAATGCATGCAAGAGCTCAAATATGTGCCCAGTACTCAACATCCAGAATTTGCAGGTTTAAAAAGGAACGCTAACTGCAGTGGAGTTAACATCCAGCTGTTGCTGGATATCATGATCTTTTTGGCTTCTCACATCTCCATCAATGGAATGAAGTCAAGGCCAAGTGAACTCCTGTGAGTTTTGGGGGCAGAGAGGGGGAGGAAAGGGAGGAGGGAAGGGGGTTGGGAGAAATTGGGGGTGTTTTGTTAGGTTTGGCAGGGGGCATGGGAACGATAGTTTCTTTTAGTTTTCTGAGGTTTTCTGGTCTTTGGTTTGGTATTTTTACAACAGGAGGTTCAATGAGTGCTAGCTGTTTCCTTTTTTTCTTGCTCTACTTCTTAAACTGAAATAGGGAGTTAGCTGAAAAGCTGAAACACAACAAAATAACTTTTAACCTGTCAATACTACATCAATTTTGAAGCCAACAATATTTTATTAATTCATTTCTTGAATCCCCTGGGATGAAGAGATAAGTTTGCTTCGCCCATGAATTGCTGTAAATATTAATTTTTTGCTTGCCTACTGGGACTAAATCAAACAGAGTTAAAATGGTTACTGTGGTTACAGTGACGGATCAAGAAAAAAATAGAAAAGTTATTTAACCCTCAAAATACAAATGAAAAGCCTGTAGAAAACTAAGCACTACTGGCATTTAGACAACAAAGAAAAAAAATATAGAATCACATTTCATGCAGTTTCAGAAAGACAAGGCTCATGATCCCAAATCCTTGAGACTTTTTTCTGCAATAATTATAAAAGACAAGACATTTACACAGATTTTTCAGAACATAGCTATAAATATATTATTACATCTTCTTTAAAATCATTATACGTCAAACAAACAAACCGTTTTACCAACTAGTGAGGGAAGAATAACATCAAAATGGTTACATATTCCACCTAAAAGATGAAGGAGGATGCGATGAGGGACAAGGAACACACAACAGATATACCTTCTGGGTTAGCTTGCTAAAGACAGAATAGTATCAGTACGATTTCCAAGTGGAATTGTGCTGAAATTATGGCGTCACAAAAAAGGTCCATATGAACAGCTCTGCACATTAAATGGCACTGCCTGCACAACCAACACTGAAGGACCACTGCAGAAACTCACAGCTATAAAGAGAAGCATAAAAACCTCCCAAACCAACAGCCTTGAAATAGTATCCTTTTAAATCAAGCAGCAATATTCAATGGTTCTGTAACAAACTGTAATTAAGCATTAAGCCACGCTTAAGGATGATAAGAGAACAACTCTTTTATCACAGAGCCAGTTTCCTGGCAGCAAAGCTGGCAAAATCTTTTCTCCAGCTTCCAAAGACAGCACATTGCCACACTGCGCTGCGAGGGACACACACTCCAGCGCTGCTGAAGCAGCACCATATCCAACGAAATCAACACAGGGTTGAGGGGAAAACTGAGCTCATTTTGAATTTAAAGAAAAATGTATAAAATACTGTAACTACTTTAACAGCCATCGCAGCAAAGACACGTAACCAAGGTCAGGTTTTCTCATGCATGCAGACACAACTCTGCTGCTCCTGTAAGCACTATGGCCAGTCTCATCTACAAATCCTACCTAATTGTAGGTATTTACTTAAAAATGAATCTATTTTACATCACTTAGTTCTTTTATCTATTGCAGCAGTTTTCCCCCATTCCTCAACAAAACCAATTCACATCTTTATTAAAGTGTGAAAAATTAGACAGTGCCAAAAGCTGTAAAGTGGCTTTTTTAAAACTTGAATTTTCATGTTTTATGTGATGTGGTTTTGCTTTAATTAGCATGGTTCAAGAAGTGGAAATCATCATCCACTGCTTCTCATAGTAGACTTTGTTAATGAAATCATCACATTCACTACTTTAGGAAAAAACTAGAGGACCGAGCATCTAATAGCCATACAGAAAGCATTAAATAAACCCAAATACAGAAAATCTTATACATACAAAAGGAATTTTCCTAAAATGTGAAAAAAATCTTCTATCGCATTCTTATTTTAAGGATATTAAAGTAGAAAACAGCCTGTAGAAATTAAGAGCTAACACACGGGCAGCTTCTCAGACTAACCTAGCAATTTCCAGATACACACGGAACAAGGTAGTCTCCACACCTTCTAAATTATATGCATCATCAGTGACCCAAGGCTGGGGCTGCAGACAGCTATCTGCAAACAACCTATCCTCCCATTAGAACAGAGGTTCTCTCAGCTCCTACCAAAATTCAGCCTTCCTCTTGCATGTAACAATCCAACTATGTCATCTAATGTCTGCTTGTGTTTTACCATCATAACATTAGTCTGATGCTTCATGAAGCTTAAAAAAATCCTCTATCTGCTCTCGGAAGTTTACCTGCCTCACTAGTCTTTACTTTTTTCTCTATAGACTTGCAATGACAAAAAGATATAAATTATTAAATGCAAGCTATAAAGGCTGAGGAATTAGACATCAAGCACACATTTTTTTTATTGCCTGATTATACTGAGAAACATTACTCTCAGACGCCTCTAGATCGCTTTGTTTCGGACATTCATGTGCTTGTTTTGAAGAGGAGCCTACCTTCTATTTTACTATTATTTGCAGATGTCTGTAAAGTAAATATTGGATATTGAAATACAATCCAACAAATTATTTCCAGTTTGGAGAGAGGAACAGATCCAGAAGTATTTCATAAAGTAATATGGAAACAATTCTGAATTCCAATAACATTTATCTCCCTGCAATCTCCATCCTGCTGCATTTTTTCCATGTGTCTAAGTAGCATTTGAAGTTCTTCTAAGAAAGGCCTGGTGTCTTCAAGCAGCTTGCAAAGTTCTGTAATCTGTGATAGCACATTTTATGCGTTTTATACAAAGGAAAGGAAAATATGTCAATCACTTGAGATACTTTGTCATTTTGCTCCTGAGTTCATTATTTATAGTAGATGTAAACGATACCTAAGTGATAACACTAATATTAAATTGTTCACATTGCAGTAATATCTAGAGTTCTTACATAACACCTATCATCCACAATACTCACCAGCCTGTTGAAATGCCGTTAACCAGCATATCTCCAACAAGGGCAGAGCGATGTATTTTACAGACATTGAACTATTTCTTTCATTATTAGTTTTTCTGCAGCCTCAGGACAACTGTCAAGAGTTCTTTCTACCTCTCACTCCTTCTAGAAGTAAATATAACCCTTCAGTGCTTTTATTTTCAACAGAAATGGAAGTCTATGAAAAATGGGAAAATATAAAGGACAACATCACTGCTCTTGTTTTGAAGTAGCCCAGCAGCAGAAGGGGAAGAGAAGATGAGACTACGTGCAAAGCGGCCTTCTGGTCCATCACTAGTGTAAGAGATTCACTGCATTACAACAGGCAAAACAAATCTCCCCTTTTCCTATTCTTCCTCCACTAACACTGGACTTCAAAGCCCTACATATAGAAGAAAGTATCCTATGGAACTGCCAGCTGTTTCATTTCTCAGGAAGTATTTCCACAACAGACAAATTCCACTTCCAATTTTCTCCACAAGGAATTAGAGCTCAATGTGATTTCAGTGCAAGTGAACCTGCAACTCCAGGTTATCTAAAAGTCCTTTCCATCATATTAATATTTTTTTAGTATAAATACAATATGGAACATTTCCAGGCTTTTTAACAGATTTTTCAAATCTGGACATATCCTACATGAAACATATAAGTAATCAAATGCTTTGTCTCACAGAACTATTTAATTGAAAAAGGAGATATTGTAACAAAGTTGTCTTTAATGCTGCCTTCTTAGTCCACTATTGCAAGAGGCTTGGTCTAAGACAGGTTCCTACCAGCTTTCCTTTATTATAAATTTAATTATTTTTAAGCAGTCCTAATAACTCTTCTATAGAGTGCACACACACGCACAGAGATATACTAAACAAAGAAGAGTACAATTCACAGTTCAGCAATTTTAGACAGGTAGGACCAAAGATCATTAAAAAAAACCAAACCACAACAAAAAAAACCAACTCCTCAGGGACAGTAAAAAACACCAAATAACTCTGCCCAACATCCTAAGATGCCAACTCAAGACAGGCAGGAGAGTTAGCATGAGAATAATATAACAGAAGAGCTTTTAAAACTCATTTCATCTTGTTATTTCAAATATGATCCTAGACTTAGCCAAAGGACCATAGTTGGATCCCATTAGTCCTTAGACTAAGTCTTTGGATTTTATAAGCACCTGCATTAAAGTTCAGTTCAAGAGTGATCTCTGGGTTTTCTTGCAGAAGAGGCAGACGTGTAATTTGCAGCATCTTATGCCATTACTGTAAGGCTCTACAGGAATAAAATGCTGATTTGTAGCATAGTAATAATAGCCATAAAGCTAAATGAGCCCAATACTCTAGTCATCCATCATTCTACAGAAGTGTTTTAAGCCATTTCATCTATAAACTGAATCAGTGAAGGCTGTACAAACCAAAAAATTCCTTTTTAATCAAGCAGACACATCTGCATACATGCCATGAATAAGCTAAATATTGTCTTTGCGAGTGGACATGAGGAGAAAAGACCAAACTGCTCAGTGAAGTCATCAGGTGATAGGGACACTGAACAGGTAACAGTAGACAAGATCAAGAATGTAAAATGCCTTTACAAGCCAGCCGACTCTTCCACCCAACAGCAGAGTGCTGTCCTCTAGCACAAACAGCACTTCCCAAAGCTACAATTAGCCCAATGCCTACTACAAAGACCTGAACTACTACTTCTCTGGTACTTTCTAAAGCTCGTGAAAATTAATTTGAAGGATGAAATTAATTATGAGCAACTGAAACATCAGTTAGCTTCTGTAGAGAAGAGATCAAAGACCTTCATAAGACCACTCATTTCCCTTGAAAGTCCTTAAGAACCCTCTCTGGCAAATAACCTAAATTCAGCAAAATACAAATCCACTTTAATAACAAACTCCAATTAAAGGTCAAAAATTCCTCCTGCTGACACTTCGAGTTAGGGCTATATTGCCAGTGTTGAGTGGACAGATTAACAGACTTGCTCAGGCCAACAGCAGGTAGTAACCCAAAGGAGTGGCTAGAAAAGAGACAAACTAATACTAAGTAGTATAAGAGGAAGAAGAAGAAAAAGCTTATTTCTGATTCAAAGGCATTTGACATGCCCCTCTTTTCAGTGGCAACACTTTCTTCCTCTGATCTGCAGATGAAAGGAGAGTGTGTATACTGAAGGAAGGGAAATCCAGAGGGAAGGGGAAAAAACTGAATCCACATAAGCAATTTTCTTTAAGCATCTTTAAGTATTTACTTCAATTAGATCATCCTGCACAAACCTACCCCATTCTCTCAGCTTGGCAACATAGAACTGCAACTCTAAAACAAAAACTGCTCATTCTGTCATATGACAAAGGGAAAACATTAGATCAAACTCAGAAGAAAAACTGAACCACTCATGACAGCATAGCCATGCTCCACAAGGTTAACTTCAGCCCAAAGAAATCAATGTTATTGCTGGGTTTGGCGTTCTGTGTTTGGTTGCTTCTCCCCCCCCTGCCTTTTTTTTTTAAAAAACTGAAAAAGTTCAGACAAGACAGGGTACTCCTGTGATGTATCCTAGCAGGACAAAGGCTTCCTACACTGCCAATAACACATCAATGGATAAAGCAGGCCTTGTTAAAAAAGTAGTGTCTCCCTCTTCACCCACTGACACCTTAGAACAATGGAAACAACACACTTCTCTCACTGCTGTGCAGCTCATGAGAGAAAAATCTGTTGCCTCCCTGACAATTTTCAAGAATGAAATAAAACACTTCAGAAGTCTCTGAAAGCATACAAAGCACGTCTTGCAGTCAAATGACTTCAGCTTTGACAGTATGTCATCATTTGCAGCTCACAGTATCAATTCTGATATACACTACTTGGTCAACAAACTGATGGAAAAATAAGTATTAATATTTGCTTCCAGCTAATTGCCCAGCTCACTTCATGTGATAAAGGTAGGTGTGCTCTGGGCAAGTTACCATTTGATTTTTTCAAGTTTCCATCGACTTCTCACCTGTCAAAACAACTCAGAACAACTATTTCCTCTCGTTAACCTGGACTATACAAGTCGAGGTATTAACCACACAGGACAGCTCTCTACTCCTCACAGTTAGCAGGTAAGCAGAATGTTCGCCAGCTCTCAGAATTTTGCTCCCTGGGTGATGTTTGCCCATTGAAATTTGCATTACTTGAGGATGAAGGCAAGAGTGACAAAGCTACTCTGAATGACTGAAGACTATTTCTTTATAGAAAAGTCTGTGCAATAAAAACATTTTTGCACATTCTGATCTTGTAGGCAGTGGCATTTACACCACCATGCACCTTGTGAAAAGCCAACTACAAGAAAGGAGAAGGCAGGGAGACACAGAGAAAGGCCCTGGCCTTGCAGGCCATGCAGAGAAACTCAGAACGTGGTGGATCACAGTGCTCTGGGAACAGCACAAGAAACTCTGTTCAATCCTTACAAACAAAGTGCAAAAGGGAGAGGTGATATTTTTAACAAGAGTGTTTCAGTTGGTATTTTAACACAACTTTAGTACTTCTGTCTGATCAGTTGGTTTCCTTGTTCAGGGGAGGAGCAAGGGAGAGGTGAGAGTATTTCAAAGTCCCAAAGATGTTATTTGACACACCAAATCCCAAAATAAAATTTGAAATCACGAGTTTCATGCAGGGACAGTCTTTTGGGTAGACATAGTAATAAATATCCCTAAGACCAAATCCTCAGACTTTAATCATATTGCTGCTTAACAGTGGGTAGGATAAGCAATTTCCATTCCATTCCACATTTGTGCCACTACTAAGAGAAGAATAAAATCATTAAAGCCTAAAAGCAATTATCCTACATACAGACACAAAGGTCTATGGCAGACTGATAAGCTCCTGGATGTTACAAACACTTCCTATCGTGTATGTGAACCTGGTGAAGACATCCAAGTGATTTTCTTTTCTCCTCTTTAGTGGAAATCAGTAAAGCAGAGAAAGGTTGTTTAATCCACTGCTTCCTAGTGAAGACAGGCAATTGTCAGAGAGAAACATAACTTTGGACCTAACAACAGATGTCTTCATCACAAGGAAGCATCTCCTCTATGCTAGAAAGGGAATTTTCAACTAAAGTCTTCAGGAGCTAAGAAAAAACACCAATTTTGCAAATTCCTACTCCCAGTGGAAGATGAATTTGACCATACCTTACTCAGCACAGATACAGAGCAAAATTTATTTAAAGAAAAAAGTGTAAACCTTGACATAAAGTTATTTAGCCGTACACCTTTAATTTCCTTCAAGAGAAAAGAATATATGCATGACAGTGCAGTGCTTTGCCCAGTTCACTGCTTCAAAACTAAAAAAAAGAATGGAATGAGCATAAGACAATTGTATACACAACAGCAGACAATAAGATACCACAAAAGCGCTTTTCCTATGAAAAAATAGTTTCTTCCATCCTCCATGAGCATTGCCCTCCCAGTTCTCTTTTTTTTTCCACTTCTGTCCCTAAAAAAACCATGAAGTTAATAGAAGCTTTCACTGTAACAGAATTCTAACAAAACATCAAAATAAGCTTCCTGCTATTTAATTTCTAGAGTAAAAACTTTAAATGATACATACCTTTCAGTCATGTATTCTTACATTAACAAAAAAAATGTTTATAGATAATGTACATAAGATTATCATCCCTTCCATGGAAAAAACCATTGCCGAATTCACCAGGAATTTCATTATTCACATATTGTTCCCACAGCAGAAAAACTCTCCATGTAGACAGATTTAACAGCATATCAGTTTTTTTGCAAATATCCTCCAACCTGCATCAAGTTTTCCACACCTATTCTGGAACGTGTTTGGAAAACTGGGCCCATTAAGAATGAAATCCTTCCTTTCTGAACACATTCCCCTTTTTGAGATCTCTTTTCAAGCACAAACAAGACAGACACATGGAAACCAACTGAAAGTTACACTTGTGATTATAATAAACTAAAAAAAAAAGAAAAAAATTTAAAATTCTTTCCTATATTGTGACTTTCTTTGCAACTCAATCTTCAAAAGTCAGGGAACAAATAAAAATGAAAAATCAGAATAGTAAACCTGAACCCATGAGCAAAGTAAAGAGGTTGGCAAACACAAGCTGAAGAGGTTTTACAGGCAGGGATTCCCTGTATTTTTTATTGTCAATACCAAGGCACAGGAGTGGTCCAGGAGGCCTTCAGGGAACCGAAACAGCTTAATAAAACCATGACTCATCAGCATGTTTCATAGACTCTAGCAACTCAATTCTAGGAGATCCATATAACCAAATTATAATTAGGTTATAATCTGGTAAATAAGTTTTGTTTGGATGAAAGATGAGATAACCAAGCAGCTAGAAAATATACAGAAGAAAAACACTTAACACTCTACCTTACCAAAAGTTAACAGAAAAGCTTTCCACTTTTTCTATCTTCTCTTGTTCTCATGAAGACCCTGACAGAAATAGACAATGGTATTTCTTAAACCATCCTCTCATTAGGGCAGCATTACATACCATAAATATTGCTATCGTTCTTCCAGGCACGTTCACGCATCTCCAGGAATACTGAGGTTATACACAGTTACATATGAAAACTTTTATTTAGTTTAAATAAAAGTCAGGGTTCTGACCCATCACAGATGTTGCTTCTGGATTCTTGCACTCTTTCTTTAAAAGGGAAACAAAACAGCAGTATTTTCCCATTTTGTTATGAAATGCTAGCACTTGAAGGACCAAAAAAGGAAGAATTGGCCATACAAATACACCTAAGATGATAGAGTAAGAAATAGTACATAAAAGACTTTGTACACAAGAGAGATAAGTCATTTCTAACTGACCACCTACTCTTATTTTAGACATGACCTCCATGTGACTTACTGTGAACTTACAAAGAAGAGTAAAATCAGCATGCTTAAACATCACTCTAAACGTGAAGACTCAAATGTTGAAGGTGAGGGACAAGACTTGTATCAAGAACTACAGCACAGTAGGAAAAATGTAATTCTTAAAACACATGGCATAAAGCAGACGTTTTCCCTAAGAAGCTAGAGATACCAGTACGGATCAATCATATATGGACTCCACCACCCTCTCCCTCCAGCAAGCTTTGCCTTTCATTTCACAGTAAGATATGTACTCTCCCATACTTCTGTTGTCTGAAATACTCATGATTTTTGTTACATGTGCTTAACACCACAGCCTGCTGTCAGCAGAAATCAAGACAGAACAGAGCAAGTTGTGCCTTCTGCAAGCCTACTGCTTCTGAAAATAAGTTATTGTGCCATGCTTCACGTGATTTGATTTTTTTTCCCTTCTCTTAAACTGGCTTATGTGCAAAATTAGACTGATGTTTAAATAGTGTCAGGCTGTCAGAGGGAGAAAATGACAGTGCTACTGTGACATGAAACATGACAAGAAGAAAGAGTAATCACTTACTCGAAAGTGAAAAGTTGAATACAAAACACATAACCATGTGGCGCAAAATTGCTATAGCAGGTGAAAGACAATGCTGATCCCTAGATATGCTTCATGGATTCCAGTTCACTGAAAATTAGTTTATTATAATTGCAAACACACTTTGAAAACAAAGATGATAGAGAAGGTTAAAAGTTCCCCAGGGCAAAAAAATTTGCTTTGGGGTTAAAATTTATATACATACACCTGAAAAAAGTCTGCTCTCTACTCAGCACCAGAAAAGCATTTCCAAACAGGAAACAATTCTACTGAGAAGAAAGGAGTGGGTAAGAATTCAGCTGTAAATAAAGCCAAAAGTCACAGCTACAATCAAAGTACTTCAACTGCTTATTCCACTATTTTTCACCAACTCTACTACAGCAGGATATGCACCTAAATATTTTTCACCTCCATTTTCATCACATTTCCAATTCTCCCTGAAATTCATCCTACTATTGGGCACCTTCCAGAATGATTCTCAGTTTGTGTAAGTGGGTCATGCATTCGTTTATTTATTGGATGTGTTTGAAGACGGAAAAGGTTAGTCAGCACTGCTGCTAGTGAATAGGTTTGCAAACTCTGCTGGGGAAACAAAAAAGGAAAGAAGAAAAATGTAAACTAATAACATTAAATGTATCCATAATAATGTGTAAGTGACAACCACAATTTCACAATTTTTGATTCTTGAAGCGATAGGATATTTTATTTCTAACTGCAGCACACCTAAAGTTCTCCATTGGAGTGAAAGGTATACAAGCATGGAAATAGCAGGTGATTTACTCCAAAGCGATGCAGCAGAAACCAGTACAAAAGTATTTCCCCTTTTAACAGAAGGCTCTTGTCTCATCGCCCAAGCACATCTAAAAACTCCTTTATGTGTTCTGTAGTTAAAATACCCTCTGAAAAAATAGTTCCCTATCAAACCTTTTTTCCTTTCACACATTTCAACCCAATTAAAGACAAGAAAGATTAGTGTGAAAGAGACAGTTAATTTTAGAAAATTTATGCATAGACCCAAATGTGTTTAATTACTTCACTATTTCCCACATGTATGAAAATCATTTTTAAGCAGGCTGTAAAACAGTGTTTTAAAAAGTAAAATCAACGACAGGAGCAGTTCAGTACAGAGCTATCAACTGGATATCAAATTAAAATTTGGCTTCCAAAACACTTATTCTGTTGTTCATCAGATTTTAAAAGAGAACCATAAGCACATAAGCAAACAATTTTGAGTATGTTTTATCATGAGGACACTGTAAAACTCCAAGGAGTTTTAGACACAATGAAATTCTCCTCTACATTTCCTTCTGTCTTCTCACAAGAGGGAATAACACAGAAACACTACGCTTGAGATAAAACAAGAGAAGCCCTAGTTCAATTTGCCCCTTGACTGTATCAATACAAGGTGGCCATTCCACCGCCCACAAGGACCCTGCAAGAGGACTACAGCACAGCGGTCTGAGCTAAGAGATGCACTGAAACCTTGTTTCTCCTTCAGATTCCTACAAAACAGGCCAAAGCCATGCTTTGAACATAAAAGCATTTGAAGAGTATTTTTTTAGGTACTTAGTTTTGCTCCAACCAGTGCTCACTACCCAACACAGCATTGCTCATCCAGAAAGTCAATGACAGAGGACTTAAAATCTTACCATTCTAGAACCATTCAACAAAAGAGAGTTGGGAGTTTTCACTGGTTTTGTTCTAGGAAGCGAATAAGGAAAAGAGAAGCAAGAGGAAGAAGAAGATAGCCAAGATCAAAGGGAAAAAAAAGTACTTTTAAATAAGGCTTGTTGAGCCAGAGACTTGAAACCTATGATTTGAAGGCTATACATCCATGCTTTAGATTTCATACAGAGTCAAACCTCTGAACTTCAACACGCACTATTTGACTGTTAAATATATTTACATTTTGCACTGCTGAAAGCCAACACATGCAGTAACAAACAAGTGAACTAAATACAGGTTTTTTTAAAGTCTTTTGCAATTAACAACTGGGAAGAACAGATCAATATCTAATTAATAGAAAAGGCAATTTTTGTACAAGTTAAAAGACATCTCTTAGACCTGCTATGAAAAAAAACCAAACCAACTTTGTTACAAATTTCTCAGTACTAGCAAGCTAACAAAACACTAGCTATTACCGATAGTTTTTCTTTCTTCTCCTGAAAATGTTTAATTGCTTAAAATGTCAGCGCATTCAACATGCTGATTATTATTCTACCACTTAACTTGGTTTTCAAGCCTTCTTTCACAAAATTTTCTTTTTGGATACACATGTACAAAACCATTTTAAAATATAAGCACCATGCTTCTGCCAGAAATACTATACTGTTACTAACAGAGTGAATGTTACTAATGACTGAAGAGGGCAAGAAGCATGACTTCACTGGCACTCAAATGTCATACACCAGGTTACAAAGGAGAGGGGAAGAGAACATGGGAGCAGCAATCAGCTGAAAAAGAAATGATGGCCCAAGCCATCTGTAAGACTCACAAAGCAACAGCACCAGCCTTGTCAGACCCTACGCACGCCTTACAAGGCAACTTGATCACGTAACCAGCAGCAGAGCTGATGTAGTTTAAAGACTTTTGATGATACACCAACATGCTCCAGTGAAATCTGTACTCTGAGTTTAGATTTACAAGATGACACAACCTTTTCATAATATTCAGTACTGCTGATCAACCAGTACTATGCTATTAGCAACAACGGGTCCCACTGCAGGCTGCCCAGCAACAAGAACAGCTGGCGACCTAGTAATAATAATATACTGTACCAGCCACAGACACACTGGTGATCTGCAGGTCTTGGGGAGGAAGTAGATAAAGGGAAGAATTCCTCCACAGTGAAGGCGACAGTGAAAAGTGAGACAGTGTCCCAGCGGCACCAGGAATTGCAGTCTCCACGGTATCTTTGTGTAACACATACTGAAGGCAGGGGCAAGCTGAGGCAAGGGAAGGCTCATTCTAACCCAAACACAGCTCCATGAAATCATACAGATGCTTTGTGCAAGACATTTAACAGCATATTACTTAGTTGCATTGGCATCAGCGATTCAGACAGTGTGTCTTACCACCCCACTAGATAATTCACTCTCTAGGCTAAAGGTGTGAAAGGTTCCATTGGTTTGTTCCTAAAGTCAGCCTCTCTTGGGAGCAAGCTAAAAGCCCACTCTTTGGCCAGATAACTGAAGTCTACAAAGTAGTGGCTCTTACACAGTCTCCTGCCTGTAAATTACTTCTCTCGCCTCAGCCCTCTGCAAGGCATGCTATCTGTCTTGCAGCTTCCGTCCTATGGAGATTTTGCTCCCTGGTTTACAAGTTCAGCAACTTGGCCACTCCAGGGCAATTGATACCTAATACTTAGATCTGCCATCATTTCTTAAGCACACATCGATTACAAGTGCCGGGTTTCCCGAAGTCAGAAACAGATCTCTGAAAAGCACTACCAGCAAGAACACACACATGTGAAGATGCTGCGAGTCAGCGTACAATGTCTATTTGACTCTTGTTAGCAGAACGTGAACCTGGTGCCTCCCTTCACTATCAGCAGTGCCCCCAGGCATAAAGGAAGAGGACTCTGGCAGACAGACCCACAGCCTTACAGCTGTATTCCTGGCTGACCTTCTCCATGCGCAGTAAATTTTACTATCACAAACAACTCTGAACTGGCTGTGGCAATTTTCAGGGACTGTCTGCCTCTTGCAATTCATTCAGCTCTACACCTACAGTCTTCCATAAAGAACAGGTGACAAGGTTTAATAAATCTGTTGTTTGTGAAGTGCCAGAAGAAGAAATTTAAGATGTTCCTTATGTGCTCTAGTACTTTGCCAAAATAAAGCAAACTCTAAAACATGGCAAATCTCAGCTTGGATAAGCAGTTGTTTACCACTCTGACAGAGGCTCTCAGACTTTGTGTTAGACTTTATTAGAGAAATTGTCTTGTCTGCAATATGTTCATCCCACCAACTATCCTGTATCTATTTTTCCTGGCAAGACAGCAGCTGGAAACAAGGGAATGAAGATGAAAGAAAGGAATAGGAATAGGGAATGTGGTTTGCACATTTGGGAGTTCTCTGGAAAGCATGATTCGAAGGAATTTAGCAGTGGTAACAGACCACTTAAAGAGACTACAGCGTCTCCATGCGAGTAGTTCATACTGTAAGGACCACCTAATATTTTAGCCTTTAGCTGCATAAAAGAGCAGAAAGCACATATATGATGTAATTAATATCATTTATATTGTCAGTAAGGGAAACAAGTATAATACACACAGTTCTGAACATCATACTAAAACGTGCAGGGGTAAGTCTCTATGTAAATGCACACACATACAGAACAAAGAAAGAAACAGAAAATGGTGGCAGGCCAGAGGAGAGGGAAGCTTTCCAGTGAGCAGTCTGAAGAGTTCAGCCCATTCAGCTTCTCCAAAAGTTCAGAGATGATGGCAAAACGAACATCTTTTCTCATAACAAAAACTAAGACAACACTTGCTTATCAAACAAGAATCAATACTGAAAGCTGACACTGGACACATTCAAACTGAAAGTTAAGTAACTCATTTTGAGAAGTGACAGTAATCTGTCCTGTGCCCAGATTAACACATCCTTTTCCAAGCCATAAAATAGGAATTGCTTGGTACTAGCATGCTTAAGAGAACACCGAATGCTGGAGGGGCCTGAAATTGGAAAGCAAGTTCTTGGGGTTATAAGATTATGATGCAGAGATGGAACACAGTAAAATCACTCAAAATCTGCAAACCAGCTAAATAAGTGCCACTACTACTTACGTAATGCGAAAGTGGTTTGGGGTTTTCGCCTGGGGTTTTTTGTTGGTGGTTTGGGGTTTTTTCTCTCTTCAAGGTCAGAGCTCTAAAACCACAGATGTTACAATGACACCAGCAAGAAGCAACTTCTAACAAAAGGCAAGACTAGCCAGGGCCAGAGGAAGACAGATTAGGCATTAACAATTTGGTGTGGAGAGAGGACATTGGGAAAGACTGCTGTATATTATCAGTTCATAGACTGGTTTCTAGGTATAGACAAAAAAGGAAGCTTATCTGATGCGGTTTTTTGGTCAGCTGGCTTTGATGTTATTAGGGCTTTGTGTTTGGGTTTGGGGTTTTTTGGCGGTTTTGTTTGTTTTTCAAGAGAGTCAGGAGATTGCTTACTCTTTCTCCTTCACTTAAATCATAGAATGGTTTGGGTTGGAAGGGACCTTAAAGATCATCTAGTTCCAGTCCCCCCTGCAGGGACACCTTCCACTAGACCAAGTTGCTTAAAGCCCCATCCAACCTGGCCTTGAAAACCTCCAGGGATGGAGCATCCACAACCCTCCTGGGCAACCTGTTCCAGTGCCTCACCACCCTCATAGTGAAGACCTTCTTCTTTACATCTAATCTAAATGTACCCTCTTTCAGTTTAAAGCCATTATCCCTCACCCTGTCACTACAAGGCCTTGTAAAAAGTCCCTCCTCAGCTTTTTTGTAGGCCCCCTTCAGATACTGAAGGGCTGCAATAAGGTCTCCCAGAAGCCTTCTCAGCTCCAGGCTGAGAAACCCTCTCAGCCTGTCCTCTTCTATCAAGTGGATGTACTTCTAGTAGACTACATACTCTATATAGAAGTAGCCTGTGTATTCTAGACTGTCCACTGGCTGGGTAGCATGTGGAAGTCACAGCACTGCCAACTATTAAGGCTGCCTGAAATCTCACAACTTAAACATAAAATGCCACTAAGATCAGTTGCATATTTGACAGATCTCAACTGCTTGGGACAAGTGTTTGGTTTTTTGTGGTGTTTTTTTAAATATATAAGTGCATCTCCAGGTGATGTGGGTTTTTTCTGGGTGAGTGTGTTTTAAACATTCTTGTTCAACTGATTCAGAAGATCTTGCCTAAGCAATTCAGTTTAAAAGATAAAGATAAAATTAAAAAGAGGAATGGGAGCTAGGTCAGATGGGAAATATAACATGCAGTCCTGACAGTTAGGGACAACATGCAACAACACGTGAAGCACAGAGGGGGCTAAAAAATGTTTTGTTTTTCTTGGGAGAGGAGCAATCTGGTGTTTTTCTTTTTAAATGTTTGCACTTTCAGAACAATATAGTAAAAATAAACAGTCCATCACTTCTAACAGTTTGATTTTCTCTGTATCAGATACAGTCAATAACATGTCTTCCATTAAGTGGATAAAACATTTTCCACTACTTGAAAATGTCCTGCAGAGTACATTCACCAGGCAACTATGATAGTGTTTATAATGTGCTTGCAGTACCATTCTGGGTTGGTTTTTTGTTTGTGTCTTAAGAGTAAGGAACATACTGGGGAAAAAGCCAAGTACTGGAAGTCCCAATAACACCCACTGTTCACAATGCAATCAAATGCTAACGTAAAATAAAGATACTTCAGATGCTGTTTATTATTTTTCCTCAATTCTACCTTATATGACTTGAAGATATTTAAAGTATGTTTATATTCTCAGCTATCCTTCACAAAGTGGCTGCTGTTACTAATTAAACAGCCAACAGAAAAAGGAATAGTTGGAAGCATTTACTCACGTGCTTTACACATTTGGGACAACTTCAAAATGGACTGAATTGCCTCTTTTATTAGCTTTTAAAGTAATAAATAAGCCAGAAAATAAACAATTCTCACTTGAATTTCCAAAGAAGTTTCACAGCGTATGTTTACATCTGTATTAATACGAGGATATAGGAGTATATTCTAGGACTAAATATTGTGCCATGCTTTGGCTACCAAGAATCTGGACACGGGCATCCTCACCTTTCCTCTTCTGCTCTGAGGTTACCAACCAGGTAGGTCTGCTACAACATTTCTGCACATGAAATTTCAAGTCCCATTCTACTATCAAAACACTTAAAGCAGGCAAGCAAAGCAACACAGAAACACCTTGTAGCTAATGTTTATAATGATCCAATCATTCTGAGCCTTTTGACCTAATTCTCCCAAGATCTGTGGACAGGTATATACAAAAAACAACAAAACAACCAAAATAAACCAAAACAAACTCCATGTACACCCCTATCCCTAAAGCCTAATCCTAAAACCTCCTTTAAGAACCATAGGGTGAGGCAGGACAAAGGTGCTGTCCAAGGGGCACTTTCTCCTGGGGGGCAGAGAGGACTCCCACACTAGCAAGCTGGGTACCAAAGTAACATCCCAGAATAAGAAGGTGCATGAAGTGGTATAGGACAGTTCTTAGAAATCTTAATTGAACATGCAGTAAATATTTATTCATATATTCCCTGCCAGCAACAAACAAATGGAATTTCTTTGAACAGAGGACAGGGATAAAAATTAGACTGTGAAATATCAGCAAAATCAGAAACTTGTGAGCTACTACAGCAAAGAGGGCCCAGTACAACAAAGCAGTGCAGCAAAAGGAGGGGAAGATGGTCCTCATTTCCCAAGGACACTTTTTGCCCCATTCTGGTGTATAGTCGGTATATAGAAACACAATTTGAAATTAAATGTTCTTCCTGTAGTGGTTGCAAGCCAAGATCAGGAGCCTTAACAACTTCTATACCACAGTAGCACAACCACTTCACGAACACTAGCAGCACCACGTTTCCCTTACCCAAAACAACTGCTGCTTCTCGCCTCCTTTGGCAGGCACAGAGCCCACAAAAGGAATTACACGGGGATACTGTTCCGGCTAAAACCAACAAAGTTTTACGTTTAGGTCAGAGTAGTTTAAACACAGCTCAATTCCTGTACAGTTCAAAGGGCAAGAGCAGCAGGACTGGGTGGAGACAGGCAATGCTATCTCTTTTGAAAGCAGATGCATACTTAGGCCAGCTTAAGGCTGCCAGGAAACCACAGTCAAAACAAAACTAAGCCTAAGAAACATTCATTGACTTTTAGTGGCCCTACTGGAAGCAGAACCTTCATACAGTGAAGCAAAAGCCCACTTTCCAGAGACAAAGTCAACCTTCCAGGTTATGTAAGTGCAGCTGTACACAACTGCTGCCATCTTCTCTTGCACATGGGAAGACCAGGACAGCATTCTAAAACGATTATAGGGGATGGGAATGTAAATCACTCATGTAAGACAGTAGAGATACTTTAGAGTATAGTTACAAGTCCTTTGCTGTATCTCAAGCCAGCTTCGTGACAGCTGGAAAGAACAGGGAAGGCTTCTGAAAAAGGGATTCTGACACAAAAATGCCATCTCTTTGTAGGCATTCATCTTCACAAAAGCAAAAATACACCTTTGGGGGGGGGCAGGGAAGAACTTGCTGAAGTGCACTTCATATTTAATTTCTTAGATTAATTCCTACTGTATCCCAGTGAATTTACTTTTCCAGTTTGTGTTTATACATGAGACTCAATAGAATTCTAGCTATGAAGGTGTTAATTGAATTACCATTAAGTGAATGCTGCTGCTATACAGAATACTGCTACTATAAAAAAACAAAGTAGAAGCTGTCACCTAAAAGGTGACTTTTACCTAAAAGGTAAAAGTTAAAATTCTCCCTTTTACTCATCAGTTACTCTAACTAGTTTGCAGGGAGGGTGACTGGAAATCAGAACTACAGTTCTATACGAGGAGTATAAATAAAGCCAGGGGGTAGTTTTAGCTTCACACAGATCTGATAACTTGAAACTAAATACAGCACACATGCTGATCAAAGCTCCTCACAATACATTTCATACCTACCTTCAGCAGTTTAGCTTCAATATCACAAAGGTACTGCAAAGTATCTTAAGACACCTAGTTCCTGTTGCCATATTGTTTGTTCATCTCACTATTATTATTCTGTATAGACCTATAAGAACATCCTGATCATACAGGGTTTTTTCTCCTTACAGCTTTGATTGCTATGGGGTAGATATTAGATATAAATGAAAGACTGGGAAAACATTCCTTTAAGGCTGAACATAAAACGATGTCAGAAGAAGAAATATGCTATCTAAGAAAAACTTTTCAGAAGTGTTAATATAAAAAAATGCATTAGCACCATATGAAAGACTCCTCAGATTTCAAACATGTAAAACATTGAGACCAGGAACATCTCAGCACTCTGAAATTCACTTCTTTGATTTCTTATCAGCCAGTAATCTTTGTGCAGTCCCAGGAAGGCAAGCAATCATAACTTAAAAGTGCCACTAATATGACCTGGGTCAAGCTAAACCTAGCAGTTTAAGCTTAGGACCTGAATCAACAGCAAATGAGGACATTTCTTCAGCAGAAGAAGGGCAAGTCTTCGTCTTCTCTAATGGAGCTTCTTCCAAGGAAATGATTAGGAACTTGATTGCGTTAACTTGATTGCACGATCTACCATACTGTATTTTATTATCCTCTTGAGAATTATACCTTAAAGTTAAAAATGCACTGAGAAACGTGTAAATTTTTAAAGAAACACACTAATTACTATAATTACTATAGCCTGCTAGCAAATCATATAAGAGTAGAACTTGAGTTCATTTAAAAGTTCGTTTTTATTTGAGAAAGCAAAGAAGACATGAAATTGTTTTGTTAAAAGGACAGTAACAAAAGAAAAAAATCTACAGAGTTAAAAGTAGCTAGTTTTAACAAGTAAGAAATCACACACCGCATGAAAAAATACAGCTTCTCAAAAAGTGGTGTAAGACCATGTACTACTTTGTTGCTGCTCTAGGAAGCCACGTAATGCACATCTGCACACCTGACTAGTTTTTCATGAATTTATTTTAATTTTTGACTATTGCTTGTCTTCAACACAATTTTCAACATGCAACTGAAAAAGTATCCACAAATGAACCCCCCCAGCCAAGCTGAAGTGTACGTCTCAACTTCATTAATTTTAAAATACAGATTTTTATTTTGCATATTATTGCATGTAATTCCCACATATTTTAAACATATGGGAAGCAAAGGCTATTCTTTATTCCCCAAGATTCAACTATAGTGATCAAGCATTTCTCTACCAGATATTTGTATCTTACAGTTTCCTCTAGCACAGGAAGCCATGCTAAAATTGACTGAGGAGCCTCAAACTGAACAACCTAGAGGCAGCCTACAAGCCCTTAAGGTTTTCCTCCAGTTCCATCATTCCCTTGACAACCTCTCGGAAGTCTGCATTTCTGCTGCAGCTACCCTCTGGCCGCAGAGTCTGACCTAAGGTAACAGCAGAGAGCAGTAAAATGTACATTTGCACTCCTAGTGCACAGCCTGGTCTTCCTCCACAAACTCAAACTTCTGACACCCTGAGAAGCGCGTCTTCACTGTGAGCTCAGGCTGCCAACTACTGCACCAGCTGTTTCTGAGACAGGATGCTGCCTGCTCCATGCAGCCCCTGCCCTTGGCACAGGCAATGGCAAGCATGCCAAAATAAATTTCAAATAACTCCTGTGCTCTTCACACCACTTCTTTCACACTCATCCCAAACGGTTCTAACAACAGATAAATTTCAGCGATGCTTCACATTCAGACATCTCATGGTGATTCTCAAACCTGAGCAGTTTGCAGAATCTCTGCTTTCAGACAACGTGGTGAAATCCTGAAAGCTGCAAACCCTCCAAACCTGAGGAAAATAGCGTCGACTTTCATTCTTTCAAATAGTCACTTTCACTTATATGAATAAACAGATCTTCCACTAGAAAAGTAAAAGTTTGGGCATGTGCTAAATCCCAGTAGAAAAAATGAAGACATTCAGATGGACATACGGTAAGAAGCATTATCCACTATTCAACAGCAAACATGAAGCATCTGGCATCCTTTTGTGGTTAGTAAGATTTGCCACACAAACTTCAAGTTAAGATAGCTTTTATATGCTTCTGGACACAAGTGCCCCCCAAGAGTTTGCATGTTTTTAAGAAGAGTTTTTTCTTATTTCTGCCTCAGGCATCTATAGGAGCTACTGTTGCAAAATGACCAATAAACAGAACAAGTCAATAATCAATTTCTGTGTCACTCACCTTCCCCTCCCTACTGTCAGCTATTCTTCCTTGGCTTTGACATCTGGACTACCCAGCTTACCTCCTAACAGCAAAGCAATCTTTAAAAAAAAAGGATGCAATTAAATGTCTGAATAGAGCTTGGGGTAAAAGAGCAAGGTTCTGACTGCTGGCACCCCCACAGTGAGAAAATAGCTCCAACAGCTTCATCAGAAAATTAAAAAATATTATTCAGTGAAGGGCTTTTATAAGGTGTCAGAACAGCAAATAAATTCTCATGCTAGAAAGTTCAGAATATTTTAACATTCTTTCCTTTTTTTCAGCTAGACTACTTCTTTCTGGTTGTCATTTCTTATAATAATGTCATTTCTTACCACTTTTCCTGAATGCACATTTTTATTTACGTACGGATTTTTCTGAACTTCATTTTTGTTTGGCTAATTAGCTGAACTTTAACTACACAGAAGTAGCATTGTATCTTGACCCTCAGACGTGTAATTGTTAATATAATTTTTTTTTTTTACTTCAGTTGTTGAACTATTGTTCCATCCGTCTTTGAAGAAAGGGAAGAAAACTAAAAGCCCTCAAGACTTGAATCCTCAAATTACTGTAATAAAATTTATATTAATGCCATCTACGCTGAATAATAACAGAATGAACAACACAAAAGCATTAATACTGAAGAGAATCACTTAATTATTTAGGATAGAAAAGATCTTTAATATCATCAAGTCCAGCCATTAACATAGCAAAGCCAAGCCCACCACTAAACCATGTCCCTAAGCACCACATCTACATGTCTTTTAAATATCCCCAAGGATGGCATCTCCACCACTTCCCTGGGCAACCTTTTCCAGCATTTAACAACTTTTTCAGTGAGAAATTTTCCTAATATCCACTCTAAACCTCACCTGGTGCAACTTGAGGCCATTTCCTCTTGTCCTATCACTCGTTGCTTGGGAGAAGAGACAGAGTCCCACCTCACTACCACCTCCTTTCGAGGTGTTGTAGAGAGCAGTAAAATCTCCCGTCAGCCTCTTTCTTCAGCCTGAACAAGCAGTCTGAAGTCTGGTTTTGTTTTGCATTTAAACTTTTAGAAGGGATTTGCTTTCACAATACCAGTGGTATTAGGCCATCTCACTACTACACCATTACAAAATCCCCATTACAACAGCAGAGTTCCAAAACACAAATCCCACCTTGTTTGCAATCACTGAAATGTAAGTGAGCCTTCTACCAGTATTTTTAACCTTTAAACAAGCTTCAACTTTCTGGAGGGAAGAATCATGGGAATTAGAAGAACAGAACTTCACATAGGAGTTGTATACCTATCAACATTAATGCAAGCTTACTACACTGAAACAGTTTGCAAAAACAGTACCACAACCAGCTACAATTCCTCGGGCCAGGACACAGCCACTTCTGAAAAAGAATGAAATACTGACACAAAACCTCACCTCTTTCACCACTGCCTTACACAACAAGGTACATCATCCTAAGCATTTATAATTCCTTGTATTGAAGTAGTTTTTGGAGCACAGAAAACAGAACAAAAAACTTCCTCGATCCATCTGCAATCCAAATAGGACAAGCAAAATAATAATCATAAAATCATAGAATAGCTTGGGCTGGTAAGGACTTTTAAAGGTCACCTAGTTCCAACCCTCTTGCCATGGGCAAGGACACCTTCCACCAGAGCAGGTTGCTCAGAGCCCTGTCTAGCCCAACCTTGAATGTTTCCAGAGATGAGGCATCTACCACCTCTCTGGGCAACCAGCTGCAGAGTTTCACCTCCCTCACTGTAAAGAATTTCTTCCTTCTCTCTAGTCTAAATCTCCCCTCTTTTAGTTTAAAACCATCGCCCTGTATCCTGTTGCCACAAATCCTGCTAAAAAAGTCTGTCCCCATCTTTCTTACAGGCCCTATTAAACACTGAAAGGCCACAATAATGTCTCCCCTGAGCCTTCTCTTCTCCAGGCTGGACAACCCCAACCCTCTCTGCCTCCAAAGAATATTACAAATAAACCACTGTGTGGAAGTATTTAAGAGCTTAGCTTACTTCATAGCAAGACAACCCACTGAACTATCTTTCCACAATAGTAACGTAATTTTCACAATGCACATCGCTCCCTTGGTAAACATTAACATGCATGTGCTTAAGGCACTTAAGCATCAACAGGTGTATACAGAATTCCAAGTATTTGTCACATCAAGGAAAATAATTAAGGAGTAAGTGTCTTCCACCAGGTTATGCTTACACAAAGAGATACCAAGCTGCTTTTCATCAGGACATTTGAATGTCCATTCAACCCACCATTTGTGACCAGATGCACTTAGAATGACCTCCCTCTCATTGTTTAAGGAACAGAAACTCAACCAGTTTCAGTTGTCAGACCACCAGTTCACTATATCAGTTAGCACCCAGATGACAAAACACATTTTCAGGTCAAGAGAAAGCATTGTGGTTGTACAGCTGAATGCTTCCCAAAAAGAAGTGACTTAGGTCTCAAACCTCCTGCCTGCTCTAGGTTTTTAATACTTTTTTTTAAAATGCAAAATACAAATCAGATAGAGGGATCAACAGAAAATCAAATTAGAAAAGTATGAATTTCAGATTTGCATATAACTTACATTTAAAGGATTTTAACTCCAAAATCCCCCTTTTAGCATTTAAATGGGCAATCTTAATCCAAAACTATCAGGAATTTTATTCATGTCACAGATGCAATGTCACAGGTAATTTTTTTTTTTAATCTGAAAAAAGTAATAGTATACTTATCACAAACAGAAAAAATCTGATGGTTACATATGTTCAGAGAAAGAGTTCACAGTTCGGAATGTTCAAACACAAACATTACACTGGAAAAAATAAAGTTTGGAGTCCATCTGGTATGAACCTTTACAACATTTTTACTCTTAAAATGAGATGGAGCTGTAATAAGTAACCCTTGCAATATGTTCCAAGACAATATCTATTTTAAGAAAAACTACATTATACAGCACTAAATATGTAAAAGCTTGTATTTTTTCTAGGATAAATAGGAGATTAATTTATGCATACAAGCACTGTGTTAAGGTTCTAAATTTATAAAACTGAAGTTTCTTTCCTAAGCTAAGCAACATTTGACCAGGTGTCTGTTCTTAAAGCACATTGCTAGACCTGAAGTTTATTACAGGAATGTTTCCAGTAACCAAAAGCACGTGATAGTGTAATTGCACACCCCGGAATGTAATACTACACTTAAAAAAATGGTTCTTTTAATGATCGTGCTAATGAGTTCTGAACTTCCAACCTGTGTGCACACAGTTTCATAATTACACAGCTTGAAATCCTCATCAGCAAATCCAAATGCTCCTGAAATCCAAACCATTTTATATTCTTGAATAATGCATGGCACCTCTGCAGCAAGAAATTAAAACAAATTTCATAAAAATGCAAAGCTTCATAATCTGTATTCTAAAAGAAACTGCATTACTGAAATAAAGTGTTGCTTAGTAAGTACTAATGATGGAGATTTTTCCACTCCCCCCTCCACCCACCCCCAGTACTCACAGTTCAGATCCCACTTTAAAAATAACAGACTAACTCCAAACAAAATATCCTTTTATATATGTAGAAGTGTATATATATATGTGTATGTATTTATGGAGGCTCACAGCATACCCTACTACACAAGAGTGAAATCAGACATCTGTTTCCTAAACAAGCACTGGCTTTAAATGGCATAAAACCTTTTCTTCCTGGAAAGTGTGAAAACATTTATTTTTTTTTAAATAGACTGCAGCTTGACTGGTTTGCATACTATTTCATCAATAGCAAAACCAAAACTCCATCTTAGTTCAAAAGGCCAGCAAATCAAGGTCTACAGTTTTTCAATAGACTGTTCCCCCCACCCCCAATGCCTTTTTTTGTTTGTTTTTAAACTTCAGGTAAAGCCTAGATAGACTCAACAGATGTATTTAGCAAAGCGTTGGCACTACTTTTTCAAACAAGTAAAAGAGCTTGTGACTTAAGATAAGCAGAAAAGCCATCACCACACGCAATGCAAAAGGATAGATACTCCATTTTGATCCAGGATTTTCTCATCTCACATCTCTTATCCTTATTTTAAGGTGCTGAAAAGGATAAAGGTAGTATTTAAAATATACCCTTTCCAATACTTCCTTGTAGACACATGATGCATAGCTAATTTTCAGACGCCTGAAGAATACTTATACTAAGACTCCCTGCATAGCACAGAAGTTACACGAAGGTTTTATACACAGCAGTGTTTTGTCTTTGTATCTTCATCGCCCAGAACTAGCTATGACTATTTAGGTAAACAAATACTGTCAGCAGTAACAAATTCATATCCCAATAACATTGATTATGGGAAATTACAACTGAAACTTATTACAAATTATTCATAAAAGGAAGAAACAGAGTATTCTAAATATAACAAAGAACAATGTATCATGCTTTCGCAGGTTGTAAACATGTTATTCAGAATAAACGTTAAATCTCTTTTAATATTTACGAAGGTAGAGTTTGAAAGAAAAATTAGTTAGCCTTTTTGCTAATCAAATTTTAGGATTTCCACTCATCTGTAGGATCTCATTAGTGAGACCACAAAATATGAATGCAAAACTAGAAGCAGTACGGAAGAGTCAGAGACAAATATCTACACGTATTCTGGAAGAGATACTAACCACAGCCTGAAAATGATAGTTAAAAAAAAAACATTAAAACCAAATCAAACAACAGCCCTTACATACCAGTTTTGCCACATTTCTGCAACTCCATTTATCCCACCTTGAACATACCAGGCTTTTTGATCTACTAATTCCAATTTTACCTCATTAGCATCAAGGAACTAAACTTAAAAACCGGCTGCCTCTGGACAAGAGTTCAGTCAAACAAGGCATTCAAGCTTACAGCAGTGTAACCAAGACTCTGCCAGAAGCACCAAGCATCAGGTTTGACGCATGTATTTGCTGCAACCAGTAAAACACACACACGTTAAAACAATAACTTGGCCACGGTAGTAACCAACTAAATGTTATAAAATACAAGGTGTCAAAACTCTAGTCCAGAGCAACATTCACCACCTTACAGAGAAAAAAAAAAAAAAAACCACACAAAAACACAAAAACCAAACAAACCCCACACACACCCCAAAAAGCCTATAGGTTGGGTTTTCTTTGATATGCTTTTTTGGTGGAGATTTTATGAACGACAGAGTATCCAAGCTATAATACACCAATTTGAACTATCCTGTGTCCACCGAACACTTAAAATGTTACCTCCACACTATATGAAACTAACATTATTAAACTGCTTTCTGTGCTACCAGACATCTCTCTTACATGCTTATTCTTTATATCAAAACGGAAATTATTTTTTTTAACCTTTTGAGGGGAAAGTTAACTAATATGCAACAACATGGAGAGCAGCCTACATAAAACACTGCAGCATATACCTAAATATGTAAAAATTCTCAGCTGTAACCAAGTTTTATATATATTGCTTGCTTTCTCCTAAAAAAAAGCGTGCACTTGTGTACAGTATACTGTTGTAACGAAACTGAAGAATAAAAATTCTGCATTCCAGTTATCAGAAAGTTACAAAACCCTAGAGAAGACACTAGAAAGCTCAATTGTACATAAGTCTACAGTTTGAACCATGTTTCTCTAGCTTAAGTATGCATTACTTGCACATGGATCATACATTTGAGAGTCAAACTATACAACACAAAGCTCTGTAAAGTGTGACATTTTCAGGCTCTGGTGATCCATTGGAAGGTAACTTAAGCTAGAATCAAGGCCTCTGACCCTGATTTGTGGCCCTCAAGCTTTTTGCTGCATTTTCTCCTCCCCATTCCACTGGAGAAGGGTAGTGTGGTGAACTGACCACATGATTTTTTGCCTTATTAAAACAGCGAGTAAAGAACTCTATTTCCCATAAATCAATTCTACAAAAAATCCTCCAGGAAGCCGGAAGTTTGATAACACTCAGCCATAAATTTCGGAAAAGTAAACAATCGCTCTCTTTTCCACTTCACTGCGCAAAGGGAGAACATCGCTCCTGCCGAGCACACCCCCCCCACCCT
>VZZY01008086.1:0-40306 GCA_013400335.1 Eurystomus gularis
TTACTTTCATATTAATTCTTACAGTAAATGTTCATGACTGAATTCCATCACCACACAGTTCACAAATGCCTCCCAGAATTTTTAGTCTTGTAATGTGGTAAGTATACACTTAGGAAATGTGAAACTGCATTTTTTGTTGGCTTTTTAATGAGAGATAGGTCCAATATATCTTATCTGGCAGCAACTGGGCAATGAAAAGCAATATTGCTAGTGAAGTTTATATTTCTGTTTGCTCTGTGTCTTGTTAAGCTTTATTGATATAAAACCATCTGTTTAAAAAGCTGTAAAAATAGACTGCCAGCACATAAAAGCTAAGCACAACAAAATAGTCTTAATATCTACAGGCTGATAATTCAGTGCAATATAAAAATGTAAAAATGCCTAAAGATGGAGAGGTGGGTGGAGGGGAAGGCAGTTATGCAATGACAAACCTTAGTTTCCAAGTAAATGGCTGCACTATTTCTGATCGGTAGTAATCACTTCCTTTTTATTTAAGGAATATTTATTTGCACTTTGATAATATCTTGTTCATTGCCTTGAAATAGCTTTAAATATTTCATACAAGTATATTTTTTAGCTTTGTTGGACTATACATGACCTGAATATAATGCAAGCCAGAAGTAATTTAAACTGGTAATACAAATGTTGTAAGGAGGTACATGTAAGAGCAATAATGTCACCCAAACCAGGACACTGAAAAGCTCAAGGTTATATTGGGTGAACTGCCAAGTGACTGACCATTACTATTATCTCAGAAACAAGCTGAAAAAATTATTGAATGTTAGCAATTTGTCAATAAGAAGATGTTCCAATGTGTTTCTGCCCATTATGTTTTGAAGGAATAACACTGGCAAAATGAATGAGGTATTTTGAGGTTATATGCGTTACTTTATGTGAATACTTTATTTAAATCTCTCATTAAAAATGGAAAAATGACTGGAACTGGATGTAAAATTTTTCATAACACCTGATTGTGTCCCCAAAAGTGAGAAATGGGTAAGGAAGCGTTGCTTATAGCTGCAAGATCTTAATGACAAATGCATTTTAATCATGCAACAATTATATAAAGCTAATGTAGAATTGTGTGTAGTAGTTAACTTTTTCCTATGCACATACTGGATAAATATACTAAAGAAATTCTTTCCACGTGGAAAGATGACTTACTAGTCAGCTGAATTATTCACAGTGATTGTTAAATCATAGGATATCTATAACCAATAAAGATCCTAGTCCTGAGAAAGTACAAATGTAGATTTAGCAGTCTTCACTTGAGCTCACCAATATGTAATATGTATTTTTTTCAAGATTAGGGCAAAATATGCAGTCCGAATATTCATAAAAATTTTGTTATATTATTTTGCATAAAATATCTGTCAGGTCGTATGTTGTCTATAATTAAAATACTGAGAAAAAACAAAATTGTGTGACAAAATACAAATATTTTTTAGAATTGTAATGAATAATGAATAATAATAAATGAAGAATTGTAAAATAGGACTTTTTTGTTGTTCCCAAGCACCACCGTTCCACTGCAGTTGGTTAAAAGAAGACAACATACCAACTAAGAGATGGAACAAGGGAAGCATTAAAATAAAAGAAGGAAAATCATGGTACAAATCACTGTCGGAAAATGCAGAAAAATCATTGTCAAACCTGCATCTTATAAGGTGGGAAGATTTAATTTTGATTTAATTTTGATTGAAACTTATGATTAAAAGAGTTTGAAGTTAAGAAAATATATCCAAAAAAGCATGTTTTTTCAATGCAACAGATGATCTCTGAGGAAGAATGTAACAGGAAAAAATAATGTATAAATAGTGGCAGGAAATGAAAATACAGCTGAACATAGCTTTGAGATATAATTATTAGGGTATCGTATCTACTTGTGTCCATACGTCATGAAGAAGTATGGGGATTTTCAGATGAAAAGAGCTACCTGAATGATTTAGTCTGGGAAATATATTTTGTACTAAAAACATTGATCTATTTCATTTTTCTGAGAGAAAATGAAGTGACTTGACAGCCTATAACTACCTTTTTCAGACTTCTGACAGTAGCTTTCTTATTATTCAGATACAAAAGACAGAATGAGATCTAGAGTCAGACTAAAAATAAATTGACAAAAGTTGAGGTAATTAAGCATTAAACATTTGGATGCTTATTTATAGGCAACAGGATTGAAAGAATTTTGTGACTTTATGGATATGGACCTAGGTGGTTAATTTTAACTTTGAAGGGTATGGATTTTAAATACATCTGCTTAAAAAGATCAACAGTGGATTCAATACTTTTAAAATACGGCTTAGTGTTTTTTTTTACTCATTCTACTTACATAGTATTTGCTTTAAAAATTACACTCCTAAAATCAGTGGATATACACACACCTTCTTTTTAGCAAAGATTTAATATTTATTTGTATTTATTTTAATAGCTAAGTAGCAGATGGTTAGACTTAAAGCACCATTCCCCTGGGTATTTAAAATAGGGAAAGATACAAGAAGAAATGAAAGGGAGAAGAGCAAAACAGATGTTGTGAAGCTGCTGCTGATGGTGAGACATCGGAGGATAAGCAGATGTCTTCCAACTTCACCAATCAGTTCTGCGAAGGTGTTGACCACTTGTGAGAGATTATATGATGGCGTTTGTTTCTCTGAACATGGATGAAATATTTGTCTAGGCTTTGAATGTAAATTGAAAGGAAATAGGCTAACTGGCCCTCTTTCATTCAATCGTGAAACTACATTAAAAAGACTGCCACCTGTATTTCCAAATATTCTTCGTATTTATAAACAACACTTTTTGCATATTTCTTTGGAAATTGTTGGAACTGCCAGCAATACTTTGGACTTTTAAGAGTATTTTTAACCATACCATAGTTGATACATAGCATATAACAGTAAATACATGTAACATTTTTCACATACTCTAGATGAGTGAGAATTTTGATAGACTGACAGTTAACACATCTTAATGTGTTGACTCCTATGAATTCATACTTAGGATATGACTGTATGCTTAGGATTGAATAGTTGCTTATTTACATCACTTATGTGTATGTCTGGTGGTATGTAAGCCAAATCTTGAAGTTATTTAAATAATTCAGTAAAATGAGCTATGCCAAAATTTCAATGGACTTTTCAGTGTGGGCACAGTCCACACTGCAGCTATGCAGCTTCAGGATGGCAAATGACCTCTTCCACCTAAAAGGTGGTCAAAGCTATCATGCTGTGATGTAACAGATTGGACTATGTTTCATATTGCAACTGATGAAAAAGCACCTAAAGCTCAGGTTTTGCAATATTCAGTGTCAAATTCCAGAAGTTATTCCTGGGATTCCAGTCTTTTCCATGAGTTGCCTCTCAAACCCATGCTCCACGTATATGTAGATAGCTCACAATTTTAGAAAGTCTTCTTTGGGAAGGTAGTGATATTTGCAAGGGAAGTGATTAGTTTTTCATTAGTCATCATTTCAATGAGAATATTTTTCCTAGAATCTTGAACTGTGTCTTGCAGCCCAAAGCGTTGTACCCATGAAGCACAGAAAATATTTTACAACCTCTTTTTTTTTTCCTCCATTAGACCTTGTTCTTTCAAGTTTCTTTCACACTACCAAAACAGAAGGCAGGAAGGGTGCAAGGACTTATTTCTTCAGTGGTGTCAGTAGTAATATGCCTGTTCTTCAAATCAAACAATTATTTAACGATAAGAGAAATTAGAATTTTCATTTATTTTTACTTAGAGTCACTCTCTCTTCACTATCTGGTAGGTTATGTTGCAAGTAGACGTATACGTTTAACTATCTTGTTTTTGTCATGCCGTTTTCCAAGAGCATACTGCTTTTGAAAACAGTGGGTTTAGGATATGATGTGGAAACAAAAGATCTGTTATCTTTATGGTTTTACTCTTTTTGTACCAAAGCATTGACTTGAGTTCATACCTTTTCTCTTGGAGCTATAATGTACCCCTACAGTATGACCAACTATTGGGTAACTTTGCAATGTTGCTCACTGACGTAGAATCTCAGCAGCCCCAAATTATGTAGATCTAATGGTGTTGTAACTTTTTTACCAAGATTGAACTAACCTCTAAGTTATCACACAGATTATTTTATATACAGAAGATTTAGTTATTAGCCAAGACTATTTTTTTTCTGGTTGTAGCATAACTAAGTAACATCTAGCCAGGCAAGCAGAACTAACAGTGCACAGGTAATACGTAAACAACAAAGCCAGAGGTAGAAGACAGAGAAAGGCCAACAGTTCCGACAATGCTAACAAAATTTCCATGAATTCTAAGAACTGAGCTTAGGGTTTACAATCTTCAGAAACTTTCTGAATATATGAAGGCACTCCATACCTGACAGGATTTTGAGATAATACAGAAGAAAAATGCATATACAAGTACAAACACTTACTAATCGACTTTGGATAAAACTGCAGTCTGGTAGTGACAGGTTATCGTCTGTTAAAATATTAATATGCAACACCAAGACTGCAAATAACTGACTGAAAATAACCTCAGAGACTTCATTCCTCTCTTATCTCTAAGATGCATGAGGTAATAATATTCACTTCCTTTCTGATATCCAAGGAATTTACAGATCTTCTTGTTACAGAGTTATGTGCTCTGTATCAAATATTTGGCAATGATTTATAGTCTATTTAATTCATAGAATCTCCTTCTGCATGAAGCAAGACAAAAGTATGTGAAGAAAAGGGGAATCACCCCCTTTCTTGTAAAACTGCCACTACTTTCATTTAAATATTAAAATAAAAATAACACAAGAAAAGATACTCAGGATTAGATACTGTCTGATCTGTGGAGAGGAACAAGAGTAGGATAAAACAAAACGTCAGCAAATGTTAATTAAAAAACCAATGATAGCTACACTTCGAGTCTAAAAATCAAACTGATTCCCATCTTTTTAAGAATTGACAAAGTTTCATTAATTTTTTTATTTTATGGCTTCATACTTCTTGTTTTCAAATAGGATTGAAAGGCTGACACTGAGGCAAGATGAAGTATTCTCATAAAATTTTTGACCTATATGATTTCATAAAACATTTGGAAATTCACAAGGCAAGTCTTTGCTAGTTTAATCCTATAAATTGTTCAGTAATGCTTTCTGTGCTTCAAAATTCATCAAAGATTTCCTAAAATCTTCTGCCTTTCTTTCCAAAATTTAATGCAAAAGCAATTGCACTAGTAATAAGTAAGTGTGTCAGGACACTTTTCACTGCTTTTCTCAGCAACACCTGAAGTGTCAGAATCTGCCCCATAATTGCCAGCTTAATGTTTTCTGAGGTAAAGAGATACACCATGAATCATTAATGAATCCATTCTCATAGCCTGCCAATCTCTGGATTTACAGTCTGCTTGCTTCCCATTTATTTTTGTCTGCAAATCAAACCAATTATATTTTTTTAAAAGCAGATTATCCACGTGTGTGTTTTCTTCAGATTTTCTGCCTAATAATTAATATGGCCAGGAACTTGCTCGATTTTCAGAATTCCGGGTAGCAGAATCAGTTTTAAAGCCTCTTTGAGACTGCAGATTTGAAGTTGTCCTACACTGTGTCAGAACTGGGCCTGACATTTAAATGATGGAGATAAGACCTATAGCCACATTTATTGTTTCCCCTATACTGAACAGATCAAAGACAAATAGAAGGAAACAAAAAAACCAACAACCCAGAAAACAGTGGGAGTTAAAAATGGGGTGACTATAATGAATATAACATAAATTAAAACTTTATGTCCAAATATACACCTTTTCTTTTTGTTCTTTGCATATTTTATTTACAAATGTAGAATACCCAATCACTTGGGTCTTCTGGTCATCTGGTAACTATATGTCAATCACGTCTGTTTCTGTTTAATTATCATGTTTTTATTGCTTTTAGTAAAATAGACCTTCTGTGAGATCTGTTGTGGTTCATGTGATTCAAAGGTGAATATATTTTAAAATAACAAAAGCAGAGTAAACCCTTTTTAGGCAATTGCTTTGTACAGCTATTGGTAGAATGTTAGAAATGTTAGCAGGCTAAGGTGGATGTATTATCCGTTGTTTATAACATGATAATTTTTTCTCCATTATGTATTCTGAATAAATTCTGAACAACCTACACTTTTTTTGCAACATCCATTCATAAGTATTTTTTCTAAGTGCTGAGGAACTGCCATCCATTTTATGCAGCTCTTTGAATAGTGAACAGTCACTTACCTTGGTGATACCTTTTTGCTAGGAAGGCTTTAAGTCAGAGCTGAGCACGACCCATTCAGCTATATCCTTTTCTGGCCTTCTAAATGTCAAATTTAGGACACTTTCTAACACTTTGTCATTCTGTCATACGCTGTGCATATGGAACAAAACTATAGTAAATTTTGTATGACTTCTCTGAACTGCCATCAAGCATAAATTCTGACTTCTGGCCATTCCTGCTCCATGTGTCTGCAGCTAAAGCAGCTGCTGCAGTAGTATTTACAGTTTTGAGCTTCTAGTGTCATTGACTTCTGTACTGAACAAGGAGATCTTAAAGGTAAACAATAGATGCTTTTGAAGAGCATTGTCATCCCGCTTTAATTAGTAAATTATTCTGTGATTAATTTGCAGTTACCTCCACCAATGTTATAAAACAAAAACAACCTCAGAAAACAGCCTTGGGTGCCTCCAGTTTTTAAGAGGAGGAGAAATGATCTTGCAGTGTACACAGTACTCCAGGTGAGGTGTGACCAGAACTGAATAGAGGGGGAGAATCACCTTCATGGACCTGCTGGCCACACTTCTTGTGATGCAGCCCAGGATGTGAGTGGCTTTTGCGGGCTCATACTCAAGTTTTTCATGCACTAGTGTCCTCAAGTCCTTCTCTGCAGGGCTGCTCTCAATCCACTCTTTCCCAAGCCTGTATTTGTGCTGAAACTAGGATCCTAGGTTTGCTGATTTTGGTGCTGAACCAGCTCCTGCAACCAGGATTTTAGGCCTCTTCTTCAAAAAATACTTTTGTTGTACTAATTTTAGTAGCTAATTTTATCCATGTTATTATCAAGGTCTATGAAAGAATTGTCAGTGTAGTCCTACGCTGTACACTACAATGTAGCAATGCATAGTTGTAGTTTTATCATGCAGTGTTATTTATAGGTTGGTTTGTTAATTGGTGAACTTGAGATTTTCTTGAGTTACTTATGAGTAGAACTGAAAAGGATCTAGGGAGTGGATGCTACAGTGGATATGAGCTAATAGTAAGTCCTCACTGCAACTCAGTAAGCTGAGCTACCTACGGTTATGAGATTCATGACCAGGAGATCATTAAAAAAAAGTTTCCTCTTTCTACTCAGCACTGCTGCTTAGGTTGGACCTGAAATACTGGGGTCCAGTTCAGGAAGCACATTAAAAATTTGAGGTGGATCCAGTAGAAAGCTGCACCTTCTATGAAGGAAGAGGCAGCAAGAATATTCTGTTGTGTTCTATTCATGCAGGAGGATAGTGCAGCACAGGATGGGATTACCTGTAGGAGTTATGGTATCTCCATCCCTGAAGGTTTTAATGACAAAATCATGGACGAAGCCAAGACTGACCTGAGCTGCTGTTGGTCAGAGTGCAAGTTTTCATTTCCAACCCACGCTTGTATATTCAACAAATTATATAGTATTATATAGTATTGTAATTCCTGTCAGGGTGCTTAATCAGTTTGTGTCTTTTAGAAATAAAAATAAGTCAGTAATTGATTTTTAGAATATGAAAGCTTTTTCCTTTTTATATTCATGAGTCCAAAAATAAATAAAATTTGTCTGTGAACTCTTAGTAGTGTAGAATGTAATGTCATAAAAAATCCAAAGCCTTCTATTCTTGCAAGAAGTTGGTCTTCTAAGATTCTGACAGCTAAATTTTTTCCAGTTCTACAGACTGAAATCTTGTGCCAAAAACATTGTGTTTTCTGGAGAAAGACAAGCATACACTTAGCTTTGTACTTATTATACAATAAAGAAAGGTAAGTAGGAAGCAGTTCCAAATTTTTTTATTATTTTCAATTTTTATAACTTGTGTAACTGCTGCATATGTAGACTGTTATTTTTTTGAAACCTTATGTGTCATGTGTAGGAAAAATATTATTGAAAGTGATAGCGTGATTACCTCTTCATTTCTCCAACCCCTCCAAGGAAAAGCTTTGGAATATTTCTATTTCTTCCTTGTTTTTTTCCCTGGTATCAGTATCAATACTAATGTTCCATCATATGTCTTTTTGGTGTGCTAGGTGCTGATATTGTTTTGCGTGTAGGGATGTGGAAAGGTGAATGACTCAACATTTAACAAAGACACACCTTCATGCTCAGTCAAATTTTACAAGTGCATTATTTGAAAATTATTCAGATCACTTTCCACCTTTCTGATCTATTTTTCTTCCCAAATGACCAATTATAATTTATTATTATTATTGAGCAGTAAATGCAACCCTTATAATTCATCTCTTTCTCTGGTTTGCAGAAGCCAAGAGGCCGTAAATCTGACATTTGCTCACAGTTGCAATGTCAGCTTTGTTACGCTGATGTCATAAATAGATTTAATTAGCAGAAGTCAAAGATACTGCAATAAGGGAAAGTTCCTCTTGGTTTATGGTTAGCAGGAAAATAATATAATCCATATAGAAAATAAGACAAAGAATCAAGATAAGAGTCCCATGTGGGATAGCAATTTTTGTGGTAGGGTCATGTAATGTAACTTTGTACATGAGCACAGAGAAGGGGAGAAGACAGTAATTATTTTCCCTCATGCTGTTGTTGAAGACTTCAGCACTACTTGGCTCAGCTTCTGTTATGATAATAAATATTTCTTTATAATAGAAAAAGGAAAGTGGAAGAAACATGTTAGATGAATCCTAGAACAGCTTATAAACTCCAGGTTCACCTGTCATACACGCTTTCCTATGCCACCTTATGCCCAGTTAACTAAAGTTCAGGCAACCTGAATCTAGCTTCCTGACAGCAGAATTAGGAGGCAAAAGTGAGGCTTTAATGTGGATGGAAAGTAATGTTCATATAGTCTGAATAGGTTTGATGTGGACAGGATAATTCAGTCCAGCAGCATGATTCTTCCCAAGGACCCTGATCCTCAGCTACAGCTGAGGACAAAGACAGAAGCACACTTGGCTTCTACCTCTTCCTAACTACTCAGTTTAGATATGAACTCTCATCGACTTCAGCTTACTTTTCTCTTGGGCCAAACTAGAGATGCTTTCAGAGTGAGGTCAATAGCATTTCTCTGGAGGCCCCCAGCATCACGCTCTTTTTTTCTTTCCTGCTTGATCCCTTCACAGGGGAGAGTTCCCCCTCAAAAATAACCTTTTTTTCTGACAAATTGTCCTTTTAACGTTGCTCGATTTTAATACAGTTATAAAACATGAAAATACAATTATTATAAGATGATAGATGCATACTGACAATTTCTTATGTGTCACATGTAGCACTTCTTATGAATAACTGTATTCCAGAAACTTCTTTACAATAGTCCTTATACCTTAGACTGAGCCACATAACTGTTTCTCATGTATAAAATTGATATGGTTTTGCAGGTATCTAATATATGACTATATGCCTATACTATGGTGATTTTGTTCCCCATTTTACACTGATATTGTTCAGCTGTACTCAGCAATTCTTTTGAACTTTATTATATTTCAGTCAGTTGAGGTGTAACGGTGGGACATGATTTTGATACAGTGGTTCTGATCAAGAACCATATGCTACCTCTGCATCTTTTCAGTTTCTGCGACTTGGGTTAAAGCCTACAATGTCAAGATATAGTAATTCATTGACCTCTGAAATTGCTAAGATCTAATACAAGAAGAAAGAGAAACCTCTTGTTAGGAGTATATTTACGTAATGCCCCAATGACAAAGGATAGACAGTGAAAGACTGCCTACGCTTCAAGAAATCAGGAACTGGTTTAGTTTTCTCCTTCTTTTCTATAATTTTCATCACAACAACAAAAGTTGGAATGGCTTCTTTAAGCTTTACTTTAGGGAATATGTCCAAAACTGTAAAGGAAGTTCTATGTTTGGCATGCTTTTACTCTTCACAAGCTTTATTCTTATGCATTTTTTATTTTTTCTTGTTCTCTGTAAAAGTACTTAACTTCCATACCATCTATTTTTATTTGATAGTCAATCCTACATAGTTAAATCAGTAGCATTGCGTAAACATAGCATAGTCTTCAGTCCTATTTTAAAATCTACTGATGCCCTATAGATTTATTTTTAATTCCACCTAGTTAGAAAACATACATATAAATATAAACTAAATTCTTTGGCAAGGAGAATATTTTCATATAAGCTAGCAAAACAGAAGTCTGATTATTTACATAATAACTTGCTTCTGTTTTGTTTATAACAAAAATCAGTTTAAGCTGATTCACTCAGTCATTATTTGGTCATCCTTTTTAACAAAATACATTGCACTATATTTCAAATCCTACCCTGAATGGTCATATTATTGTAATTTGTAAGGAAAATTTCATATAGGCTACTAAGTATGGAGGCTTGGGCCCCATTTAAAAAAAAAAAAAAAGAAAAGTTATTGTAAGCATTATAGCCAAGGATCCAGTTTATGAAGTTTACAATTTCTAAATTTTGCAAAAAAAAAGACATTTTATAGTCCTTTGCAGTTTACTTTATTCACAGTAGTTAGTTATATAAAGATTAAAGAAAGATCTCTGCCCTTTTATTTAGTCTGCAAAAGTCCAGACTAAGACTTCATCGGTTTAGTTGATAAATGGATAACTGAAATGCCAGTCAGAATAAGGAAATTGAAGTGCTGGAGCAGGTACAGAGAAGGGCAATGAAGCTGGTGAGAGGTCTAGAGAATATGTTGTATGAGGAGAGCCTGAGGGAACTGGGATTGTTTAGTGTGGAGAAGAGGAGGCTGAGAGGAGGCCTCGTTGCTCTCTACAACTACCTGAAAGGAGGTTGTAGTGAGGCTGGTGCTGGTCTCTTCTCCCAAGTAACTAATGAGAGGACAAGAGGTAATGGCCTCAAGTTGTACCAGGGGAGGTTTAGATTGGATATTAGGAAGAAGTTCTTTACTGAAAGAGTGGTTGGGCACTGGAACAGGCTGCCCAGGGTGGTGGTGGAGTCACCATCTCTGGAGGTGTTTAAAAAATGAGTAGATGTAGCACTATGAGACATTTCTCTCAGTACACAGGCAAGAATATAAAATAGATGTATAATGCAGGCTAATTGGAGGAAGTCCAAAGTAGAAGAATAAAAAAATCGGAGCTCCAGGTAACACGACCTGCAGAAATGAATTAGTTCATTTATTTAATATAAAGAAAACTGTGGGGGTAGGAGAGGAGTAGGGAATACTCTTAGAGATAAATTATATCAGTTTCCGAGATAGTAAAGGACAGGTTTTTGAAAACTGTTCAGAGCAGGAGAATAGTACAATCTGTGTATCCATCATGAGTCAGGTGAGAACTTTCAGATAGAAGTAGTCAGCTTAGATGTTTTTTAAAATAAAAGAAATAAGATGCAAGATATGCTGGTGTTTTTTGCAGTTCTGATTCCATACGCGGGGAAAAGCACTGGCTATTCACACTTACCAAGAAAAACAGTTTGTGTGTTTATGTTCTAGTCACAGCCTCATAATGCCATTAGCACATCTACCTTCCATAGAGAAAACAGCTGAGAAGGTAAAAGGCAAAGCTATGGGTTTAAGTGAAAAGACGTTCAGCTAGTTATCTTTTTCATTAAGTTTCTTTCTTTTTTCATCCTTTACAATGACAATAAAACAATTTTTTATTCAGTTATACCGAGCTTTCCAAGTTTAATGATCCTATTAACTCTCAGATGAAATCCACAATATATTCCTCATTATTAGTTTGCCAAAGTAAATGGAAATAGTACTTTAAAATTTAATGCAGAGTATGCTTAATGATCTACACCATTTTTATCACTGGTTAATCCTCAAATAGTAGCATGTATAACGTATAAAATATCCAGAAGGGAAGCCACCACTACTACCACCACCACCACCAATAATTCAATAAATCAGAATCCTTTATTTAATTCCTAGCAGCTTTGTTTAATTACAGTTGGGTTGAGATCACTGGGCTGAGAATGCAGGTATATGCCTTGGTACAGCATTAGTAGCTCAGAATAAAAGACCACTTTTTCTTTCTGTAGCTTTTAAGAGAAACGATGATAAAATACTTGGCCATTGTCTGTTGTAGCTGGCTTGTCCTGGAAGAGAACCTTCATTTATGTGAACGTTGTGTTTGGAGGAAGAAGCACGAGGGCATGGACATGTATTTCAGGGGACCTGAACATGGTCTGGGTTGTTTGATGGATTTAATAGTATTTGTCATCTTTTACATACTACGAAGAATTTTATCATCTATTCTTTATATAATATTTCCACTGAATGAAAAATAATGATTTGTTGCTTTGCACATTTGGCAGTTGAAGCCGTAGGCAGAATCCAAGATGCACATGTTCAGTGCTTGAAGTAGTTAAGCAGTTCAGGCTTGGATGGAAAATAAGTATGTCAATAATGGGCTTTACTGAGCACTGATAGACCTCAGGTGCTCATTGCAGATGTTCCGTATAGGAAAATTTGTTGTCCACATGAGCCTCAGTCATGTGTTTTCTCATGAGTCGGCACTGAGAAGAAATGAATGTTCCCATGCCACAAAAAGTAGTACAGAATTATTCCATTAATGCTGGACACCACTGTGACGAAGCCTATTTTTACTTGTTGTTTCTTCTCTTCACCTTTCATTTCAGGGAGAAAAAGCTACTTACATGAATGGCACACCTTACTTATTGAATTATGAAGTCTCACAATGCAACTTTAAAGGTTATTATGGTATCATAACACTAGTAGGTTATACATGTGGAGATTTGGTGATGACTTGGGACAGCCATGGATTACTAAGGTTGATTATTGATGAAATTCAGATGAAAATGTTTTTATTTGACTGTGTATGTAGGGTGTTATTTTTCTTAAATAAAATCAGGCAAATTAACTCTGAAAGCATGAACATCACATTTCTTATTTCTAAACATCTACAAGTAGAGTTGTATTTAAAAGTTTGCAGATTCTTTGCTAGAGAGGAAGGATAGTATTTAAGGCACACTATTTTAATGAAATCTTGGTATTAGTAAAATAAAAAGGTATTTTTTTAAAAGGGAAAAATATAAACTACTTTCTTTGGGTTTGCACATTAAAAGCCAATTTAAAGGAATTGTCAAGAAATTGATGGATTATCTTTACATATTGAAATTTTGCAATTATTTACGTCAAAGCAAATGCTTTTGGTGCCTTTGCTTTTGGTAGGGGGTAGCTACTTTGATTTCCAGCCAAATGCAGTGAATTATAATTATGCTCTGTCTTGGTATAGAAAACCATATCATGCATTTACAGTGACATCCATGTAAGAATAGGAATTGTGTAATATTTCTCTTTGAAGAAACTTCAGGGTAAATATGATGTCTCTCCTACAAATAAAAAGAAGAAGGTAGTGTGCTAGCTGTAAGTGTGTATGGCAAATTTATGTAACAGCAAATTAAGGATACTGAGAATTTATATTTTCAGACATAACCCTCTTTTCTATGTCATGGCAACATGACCTAAAATATATGCTATTGTTGCTGTTTTCTGGATGGTAGCAGTATCTAGTGCATATAGGTCTGTAAATCCTAAAGAGTAATGTTAAAATTCTGAGTCGATAACGTAAAGGAGGTGGAATAAGTGAGAGTAATATGAAACTGAAGAATTGGCTGGAATAATTAAATATTTATTAAATATTTATTTCCTGGTGGTAGACTATGAGAGATTTCTAAATATTTAGAATTCTTTACTTTAGAAATTTAATAGTTTGGGTTTGGATTATAGATATATTATATTTAAAATTACCTTCAGCCTGGAGATATACAACTTCATAACTTTCATATAGTGTGATATAGGTTAAGTTTAAAAAAAAAAAAGTCCTAAGAACTTTATTTAAAGTTGTCTCCTCTGAAAATTTGACTCATATATTGTGTTTTTTCGTTGACTTTTCAGTAAATGCTTTCCTAGGATGCTAATTCATTTTTTTTTCTACATGTTAGCTTAATTAGTATCCGCTTTCTATAATTCTTTAAACTACGTTTCAGACTATTAACCTCTTTCCTATTTACATTATTGTCTTAACTTTACATTTATTTTTTTTAAAAAATTGAGACTCTGACCAAAATAAACTGAAGTTCTTTTGGCATTCTATACCTTCCTTGCAAATGTGTTCTTCTTGAATATTAAGTAAGATTATTTAATGTCACCATTGTCGATGGTAGGTCAAGAATGTGTGTAATGCAGATGACATCCTTTCCGCAGGCATTATCACAGAAAGAATCTATTATAAATCGTAGTTTCCAGTTTGTGACATCTACAAAATACACAGGTAACTGTTTTGGCAGTCCTCACTTCATCTGGCAGCATGATGAAGTGTTATCCTAGTATTAACATCAGTGCTCAGTATTATCATCCTTGTATCACATCTACATCTCCATTTGGGGAAAAATATGGTTACTGGTCCAAGTGTTTCAACCCAGAAATGCTTCAAGTTTAAAGCATGATCTTCTCATAAAGTCAATTTAAGCTTACTAGCCATGGAAAAAAAATGGCTCCACTGTTCCAATGTAAGTGGCCATTTTGCCTTTCCAAACTATTTTAATTTTACACATATTCCATACTATGTACAAAATCACTGCATCTTGGCAGAATGCTCCTGTCTATCAGTATGCAGCAAGACAGAAAGTAATGATGAATATAGCTCAGAAATATTTGATTAAATTATCTTCAGTGGAAAATACTCTCCTGTTAAGTTCCCACAGGAAACTTTTTTTTTGTAATAAGTTTTGATTAAACTCTGTACAGAGAGTTTTTCAAGTTACGGATGGAATCGCTTGTTGAAATCAAAAGAATAAATTTAATTCAGAAGAAATAAAAGCCTTGTGGATTAAATACCTGTCTAAGCCTTCAGAAATCCAATTTTATGTATCTGAAGTAAACTGGCAAAAAAGAAATCTAAGAGGCTGAAAAGGTGCATTAGTATCTGAGCTATTGTTTACCCTGGTGTCTCAAGGCTTTAGCACAGGAGAGAAATGTAGTCAAACCTTTTTGCATCTATGAAGAGGCAAAACACAGACTATAATATTGTTTGCAGATAAAAAAAGTATCAACTCTTTTTAGAAAATGTTTACAAATATTTTACCTATGTTAAATCATAGTTTTTATCAGGAACACATTTTTAGTTCACCACTAAAGGCTTTGTTTGTGACTGGTAAATTGTATTTTACATGTAGTAGGAAGAAAAATCTATTTGCATATTGAAGAGAACACAGATTCACTAAATTTTTAAGCTTGTTTTTTATATAATTTTGAAACTTTATATTATGTTGTCTCCCTATTATTTAAATACCCACATTTTTAATAAATAAAATTAATTATATAATGATAATAAAAGGTACAGTGACCTACTTGTGCTGGACCCCCTACAGCCATAAAAGAAAATTAACATATTTTATAAACAATTTTATGCATATTTTGTTTGTCAACAGAGTCATACCTGGAACAAAGTTGTGACATAAGTACATTGTAGTGCACAAGAAACAAAAATTCTCAAAAAGTAAAATTATTACCTTGGCACAAAGTTATTGTTTTAGGGGCTTGATCATAGCAACTCAGTTTAACTGTTGCATTTGGGAAGATGCTTTTTATTTTGGCAGGTTTTTTTGTCTCTGCAAAAAAACTAAGGTTCTTACATTCAGGGATGGAAGATTTCCTCCCTTTTGTTTAAACCGTAGATTGTTTCTATCTGTGATCACATTATGGTTTCTTTCCTTTTATGTGAAGAGTATTCAATTTCTCTTTTTTTAATGTAAAAACCCTTAAGGTTAGTGTAGTGTATGTTATTTATATTTCATCTGTGTATGTATTGTTCCAGGCATTACCCACTTGGTCCTGGTCTGTAATAATTCATAGTTCCTTGCCTTCCTCCTGAAAATATGCACTTTAGTGATGTGTTTACACACAATGTTCGTTCTTTTGAAGGCATTGAAATGTGCCACCTGCACAAGAATGTGTTTGTTTGTACAATTAAAGCCCTAGCCTGCAAACATTTACATCATCAAATCTGTAAACATGCGAAAAACAATGTTACCTTACGTTCCTGAAAAACAGCAGTACAAGCAAAAATTAAGCTGGAGAATAAATTTTGTAATAAGCCTGATAAAAGAAAATAAGTTGCTGAAGGTCAGCTGAAGTATTGTATTTGGTCGTAAAAATCAGACCGCCTGCCTTTGAGATCATTACTTATGTTGTAGGAACTTTTAGCAGGATTCACAAGAATGCCATGCCTTGTATTTTCATTGATATATCGCCAATGTCTAGAAATCTCCTTCAGCTCACTTAGCAATGTTAAACTAGTAAGAGAAAAATGAAAGGATTGGATAGTCGTCTGTTTTTTTTCTTCAGTGGGTATGACTGTGAAAATATTTCAAGGTTTATCCATTGGTTAACCTTGTAGAAGGGCATAGGAAACCCTTAATATAAGTTTTTAGTAAAACAGATCATTTGACCTCAAAATCTACACATGCATGAATTTCATTTTGTGGGTTCTGTTGAGGACCCTGGCAAATAAAAGGTTAATCCTCCAGTTGAAGTGCAGAAATGTTTCCTCACTGCCTGCAGGTAGGAGATGAATACACTAATTGGTGGAGCCTGACTTCACAGTGATTTGCAGGTGAAAATGTAACTGTTGATAATTAAAGGCTAATTACCTTTAGCTAGCAAGTGGGAACCAGGTGCTCTAAAGCAGAAGAGAAGGATTTTATTCTGTGCTGGTAAGACCTTCTGGGAGGGGAAAGAAGAAGGTACTATGATTGTATTGTTTTCTCTGGCCTTGAGTTTTTTTGTTCTGGTAAAGGAGTGAAACAGTAAGATATTACCCTTAGTTTCTATAGGTTTTGGGGGGTTTTCATTTAATTATATCATCATTTTCCTCAAGAGATGACAAAACAGAGTTAGGTAGTGATTCTGGAAGTGTTTTGGCTACTTACATATTAGCAATGTTACTATCACAGACAATGTGGCCTGTTATGAATCCTGTTTTAAAAACAGCTTCTTCTAAGATGCTCATTAAAGACATCCCTTCCAAAAGCTTCTGTCAATGATGGCTTTCAAAGGCACCTCTAACAGCGAACCCTCAGATGGATTTAGAGCATTAGAGCTTCCCATTTTTTTCCATCTTGCCTTTATTGTAGGAAGTGTTCACTTTTATAGTCAGCTTTTGAAGGCTTCTGGGTCCAGAGACGTTCAGGGTTTTGCTCCCAGACTCTATCCTCTTTTACAAGGCAGTGTATTCATTATCACAAATAGTATCATGAAGATATTTCCTTTTTAGATTAGGTGCCCTATCACTTACCTGGGAAGTAAACAACTCTAGATTGGAAGGGGGTAAATCTAAGTCTTTTGGCGACTGCTTGACATATCATACCATTCATGCACTATGTATTTTACAGTGGCTTTATGATTTTTTAAAAAATGAATTTTCTGTTTAGACAATTATATACATAATTAATTACTAGTTGAGTCTACATATCACGATTATTAATCTGTTTGAATAATAGGTGATGAAACTATAAACTCAGTTCCTTAATGATCTTATTTTTTTCTTGCAAGGTACTGGGGTTGCAGTCCCATGGACCACCACAGGTGTCTACAACGAACATTTAGGCTTTACTATCCCTCAGTAGATCTGTGCTTAGGGTCTAGGTTATTTGTAGTACCTGTGTGTCTAATGTTTCTATTCTTGGGCAGGTTTATTGGTGCTGAAACGTTAAAGCACTAACAAGGTAAGCATCTGATTTATTTTTAAGCTTTTTACTTTTAGAGTGTGGCTTTCTCTGGCTACGTTGTGTTTTATAACCTGGTCGGGTAGATATGTTCTGGTTACACCAAATCTAACACTGACAGTACAAAGAGGGGAAAGAACAGTGTTTTGTTTTTAAGTAATAGTTCAGATGTTAATATATTCCTGTAGGACAGAAAGTGTGAGAATTACCTGAGATGAGGAAAATCAGCTTTGAACTGGAATGAGGAGTTTTTCCCTGTTAGGATCTTAAAATATAATCTATTAGCAGATTATCTTGGAAATCTGCTTCACTAATTTGTGTTTTAAAACCAGTTTTCTCCAAATACGGCATTTTTTTTTATAATTCTTCGGGTTAACATTTATTTTTAAATACTGGAGAGGTGTGTCTGCATATGCTGATGTATATAGAATGCACGCATTTCTTTGTGTATCTGTACGGGACTGCAGACTGTCTAATTACCAACCAGAGAGCTGGGGGGCATCCTGACATCCTTCAGAGGTACAGTTGATTTCCAGCAGGTTTGTCTTCTGGCAAAAGTGGGGATACCTTTAGGGGCAACTGTCCAGGGCAAATTTTGGCAGCAAAAGCCTGTGCAGGCAGGCAGGCCAGCTCGCCTTCTCAGTGTTGCGCTAAAAATGTCAAGAGAATTGACGTGTCCTTTTGAACTGTTTTTGATTCTACTGCATCAGCACCTTTTGCAGAAAAAAATGTTCTACTAGTGCTTTTTTTTTTTTTTATTAGACCTAATTGTAATTCTGATTTCCATTAGAAAGAGATTGTATGTTCTTATAGCCATACTTCTAGATGAAGGGAATTACAATGAGTCTTTCATTTTTATGGACAAGTATGTAAATAGAATGGTGGAATCCAATACTGTATAATTACATTGATCACTAAGTCAGATGTGGTTTTGTTCTTGTAAGTCTCTCCTGAAATATTTCACAGAGAGGAGGAATAAAAGAGTACTTTCTTTAAAGGAGCAGCATAAACAGTAGTAACGATGGTTCATATGGATTTACTTATTAAAGCATTGAAACATTCAGATTCCCTATATGACAGATCAAATGGGCCTCACAGGCTGCAAGGAGGAAATAAAATTGCCTTCTTCATATTGAAAATACCTTACTCTATAAACTGCAATTGCTGTAATTGGTAGAGCAGACTATGAAGAAGGGCATTTTATGAAAATTTAGCTCTATACTTCACCAGCTCAGCAACTTCCACGTAAGATTGATCTTGTCCAAACATATTGTTCTGTTTCATTAGCTGGTTCTATCATCCTCTTTTTGGACACTTTTTATCTCTGGAAACACTCATGATAAGAAGAAGAATAGGTGTTTACTTCTTACTAGCATCCTGTTTAGTAAATAACAAGTCAAATAGCTACTCATCCAAATTTTCTCAAACCCGCTTGATATGAGAAGGCATGGGTTGTTAGTGAATTCCCCAAAACAGGAACTCTTCCACAGTGCCTCAATTTCTCTGCAATGCCTTTGCACACATTGGACTGATAGACAAGGATGTTTACAAATTATTTTAGATTTTCTTCATAGCCTTTAAAAAAATGTGTGAATTTTCATCCTGTTGGTTATTTTGCTCCATAATGGGCTTACCAGGATTTCTGTTTCAGGATGATACCTGCTTGACTTAAATAATCTTTTGCATTTAATTATATTTTAGCTCCCTCTATTTTATAATAACTCTCTCCTTCCCATCCCCACTTTCCTTGGGGAATACTCGTCTTTGATGTGTGCATGAAGAACAGGTAATGAGAAACACTGAAAAAGTTTGAAATAATTTTAAGAAACAGTTTTTCCAACTCGAACTGTTTTTTTCCTACTGTAGTGCAGTTAACAAAATTCAAATGTATTTGTGTAGCATAGAATAGTGCTATAGAAATATAATTAGTAACAACATAGAACCTAATAGCAGCTGGCTTCATTTTATCAGCTAAGATTCAGAATTTCTTCTGGATAGAAAGTTTTCCTGTTCCTCTGATATGTATGTATGTCCTTGAATTTCACAGATACTGAAAAACTAGTTTATCACACTTCAGTAAGTTCTTTATGCCCTTGTTTTCCAACAGTGATAACTTAATTTTCTCAGTGAAGTGCTGGAAAATGCAACATTTCACAAAACAAATTATAACAGACAAATAGAAAGCAATAGAGAGGATATTTTCTTTTTCTTCTTTACAAAAAGGTTTTTCTTATTATTGCTGTTCAAAACAAAAAAAAAAACCACACTGAAATATGAAGAGATTTTTTGTTTTGTTTGTTTGGGTTTTCTTATCCTCAGGGAAGGAAGGAAAAGGAGAAATAAGCTTTGGGTCTCACAGATCTCAATAGAACTGGTTAAAAGCAGCAAGATACTTTTTCCCTTCTTCTTCCCTTCCCTAGAGGAAGGGAAGAACTATTCTCTTATAATATGGCTTTGTTATTCTTCAACAAACATTTGGTAAAAATGTTGAAATAAGCCCATTAGGCAACTCAACCTGTGCTATTCTTACAACCTCTGTCATTTCTGTGGAGGCTGCTAATAAAGCAGCCAAATGTGACTAGTTTATCAGAGAGAAGCAAGATGCATCTGTATAATATGGCTAGATATAGATGCAATTTTGAAAGCTGATGTGGGCTGTGCGTTTACCATTTTCTCCACAGAAGTTATATGAGTAATTATGTAGGTGTGTTCAGGAGAAGCAGAGAGAGATACCTTGGGAAAGGAAAGAAAGGGAAGGAAAAGGAAGTAGCATAGTCTCAAAATACATGGCTTCTCTCCATGGGCCATAGCTCCTGCTATGAACCTGCTCTAGCACAGGCACTCCACAGGCTGCAGCTGCCTTCAGGACACATCCACCTCCTGTGATGTGGGGGCCTCCACAGGCTGCAGGAGGACAGCCTGCTTCACCATGGTCCTCTCCATGGGCTGCAGGGGAATCTCTGCTTCTGTGCCTGGAGCAGCTTTCCCATCTCCTTCTCTGGCCTTGGTGTCCGCAGGGGTGTTCCCCTCTCATTTTTCTCACTCCTCTTTCTCACAACTGCTGCACAGCATTTTTTTACCATTTCTTAACTGTGTTATTATAGAGGCTCAATCAGCATCGTGGAACAATAGAATGGTTTGGGTCAGAAGGGACCTTAAAGATCATCTTGTTCCAGTTCCCCTACCATGGGCATGGACACTTTCCATGAGACCAGATTGCTCAAAACCCCATCCATCCTGGTCTTGAACACTTCTAAGAAGGGGATGTCCACAATTTGTCTGGGCAACCTGTTCCAGTGCCTAACCACCCTCACAGTAAAGAATTGCTTCCTAGTATNGTATCTAATCTAAATCTACCCTCTTTCAGTTTAAAACCATTACCCCTCATCCTAACACTATACTCCCTGATAAAGAGTCCCTGCACATGTTGCCAGTAAATACTGGAAGACTGCTATAATGTTTCCCTGGGGCTTTCTCTTCTCCAGGCTGAACAACCCCAACTCTCTCAGCCTGTCCTCATAGGAGAGGTGTTCCACCCCACTGATAATTTTTGTGGCCCTCCTGTGGACCCACTCAAGCAGGTTCATGTCTTTCTTATGCTAGGGGACCCAGAGCTGAACACAGTACTCTAGGTGGGGTCTCACAAGAACAGAGTAGAGCATCACGCATAGGTTCAGCTTTGGGCAGCGGTGAGTCTGTTTTGGAGCTGACTGGCAATGGCTCTATCCAGTATGGTGACAGCTCTTGGTCTTTTCTTGCAGAGGTCACCTCTACAGTCCTGTCCTCACCTGCTACCAAAATCTTGCCAAGTCTGATACAGCAGTTTACAAGCATGACAAAGAAAAAATATTAAGCATCTTTGCAGGATTCATTTTTCTACTGATGAGGTGTATCAAATAGATGTTATTTCACTTGTCTCATGATCCATACTTTGAAACCAGTTAACCTGGCACGGACTGGCTTTTCCACATGCAGTGGTGTTACATGAGTGACTTGGCTGGTTTGCTGCAGTGTCACACTTATTTACACAGCTGAACAGATATCTTGGGGGAAAAGTGTCCTGTTTGTGCAGTTTAAAGCAGATCAAGATGGCTTTATTAACAACACAGAATTGAAAACAACACTTGGTGAAATATACCTTCACTGAGACAGAGTATCACACTTACATAGCCCTACAGTGAATGGAAAACTTAATGTACACAAAAGAAAAAAGATGGTTTGGGGAGAGGGAGATTGCTTCAGATTGGCTCACAAATGCTTAAATATTAATCAGCTCATTAAAGAAAATTTTCTCAGAAATAATCCCATTTTCATTAATAAAATTGTTATGCCTTAGTAAATGCTTCGTATGAGTCCTGAAGTAATTAACAGAAAGGGTTTGCTTTTGGTTTGGTGGTGGGGTTTTTTTGGTTTGTCTTAAATAACAGTATGACCCATGCACTGGTAACATGAGTGCACAGCAACAGCATGGCCATGAAAGCATAACTAGGTTTACCTTTAACTGCAGCTCCAATCTTTAGCGACTTGAGTATGTTACGCTCCAGTGCAAAGTTTACTAGGGCCAAAAACTAAGACATTGTGCAAGTGGAAACTACTTGTGTGTATTGGTCTTTCTGGGCTGACTGTGCCTCAGTGACTTAAATCAGTGCTGGTAGACACCAGAGCTAGCAAAGATACATAGGTGCTGCTTTGAGGACACTGAACTAATTCTGATCAGTGCTTTTACTTTTCATCTAAGTCTTTTCTAAGTAACTGCACTTTCTGAAGTTAACGATGTATTTTTGCAGACAGTGTCTGCTTCTAGAAGTGATAACACTCAATGTTTATTGTTACTATTAAGGATTGGTATGCAGAAAGGGTCTTACTTATATCTGCTCCTATAGAAACCAAGGTCACTGCTAAATTTTGTGTGCCACAAAGCAGGAGTCGCACTTGCAGGGAGGAGTGGACAGGACAAGTGACCTTAAACTGACTAGTAAGGTATGCCATATACATCATATTCAGCATAAAGCTGAGGGATCACAACGGTCAAGCGTTTCTTCAATGGCTCATGTCTGAGGAGGACTCTGTCTGTTCTGCCTTCAATCCTGATCTGTGCATTCTCAAATCCAGTTCCAGAATCCAGCTCCTGAGTCTGATTCCTGTCTGCTGCTGTGTCCAGTCTGGGACTTCCACAGTGCCTGCTCCACAGAGTCAGTGGTGATGTGATTGTCATCAAGGGGGTTGGGTTCAATATTGGTTTTGCATATATTTAGATGTATTTCATCGTTTTATTGTTCTTGTTTCATTAGAGCTGTTTTAGTTTTCTTTGCAACCCATAAATATCTTTCTCTTATTCCCTTTCCCTTCCCTTTTGGGAAGGGAGAGGGGTTAATAGAGAGCATCTGTCACTTGTCTAGCAGCCAGCCGTGCCCTAACCCTTGACAACACAAAAACCTACCCTGTTTAGTCCTCATTATGTTTAATACAGCAGAATATGTAACCTGTAAGTCATTAGTATGTGACTGTCCATTTCTTCAGGAAAACCATGTAAAACACTAAGCAGAGGGAGGATGCAGTTTAGCACGGATTAGTAGACTGTGCAATGAACTTCTTTCCCCAGCTTTACTGTGACTATATGTACAATGAATCAGATTATTCAAAACCATAAGAAAGGGGTATGAGAAGCACAGTTTACTTTAGTCTAATCACATTGTCTTGCCCATGACCTCTTGTTTCCTAATAACTGTTGCTAGCCCACTCTGTCTAAACCTTTTACTTTCAGTAGGTGGTTCCTTTAGGATGGCTGAGGCTCCACACACAATGTGGCTGCTCCCATGCTTGGCTCCACAGGACTAACATCTTTACAAATTTCTGGCAGGGCTCATAATATTCCTCCCAAACACTGTTCTTCATTAATTTGCAAAGTTACACCCATTACACATTTTCATTAGGAAGAGAATGTGGATTTAGAATTAAGAATGCTTTCTGTGGTTAAAAACCACAAAGAACCCAAAATTAATCAGTCTGACTCCTTGTATCTGATAGTCACTATAAACATGTGGGTATTCATGTTGTTCAATGAATGCTTTCAGTCTTTGAAGGTAATGCTCTTCCTGAATGAGTATTTTATCAGAATCATTTCTGCTTGGTTGTTACCAAAACAAGCTCTCAAGTTTAAATAACATTTTGAACAACAACAAAAAAAAAACCTGAGCTGAACATTACTCTCTTCATTTGAAATACTAGGAATAACTTTAATATAGAAATTCTCTGACAGTGCTTAAAAAGACAGACCAATATGTTCCTCTCTTTGCCCTTGATTATTAAAGCTTATCTTTCTACATGAAAAGTGTTTGGCAAAATATATTAACTGTCAAGTAAGGGCATGCTATAAGTCTTTGGGTTTTTTCCAGATTGAGCAGGGACTGGAATTAGTATCCTTGAAGAAGAGGCAGTTATGTTAACAGTAGCCTAATGCTGACATTCTCATAGATTGTTTTCTGTCAAGATTTGGGGGGTTTGTGCGTATCTTTTTTTATTTATGAAGATTGGTTCACCTCAAATACAGAAAGTTTCTGGTGGTGGCCTTTTGAAGAGCTAGGGAGCTCACAAAAGGGACAAATTATCCAAGGAGTTTTATTATTTCTATTCACGTTGCTTTCTCAGCTGATAGCAGCTTTAACAAGCTGCTTTTCATCAAAGTGAGGATTGTGACTAACAAAGGGGGATGCAGAAGCCCAGGCTTTGCAGACCTGCAGGTCTGACTCCTGCCTGGCTTTCTGTGCCACACAATGTAAAACATCAGTTGTTCTCCTCAGCCAACTGCAAAAGGTTCAGAAAGGAGCAACCTTCACAAAAGTCAAAGGTTCCCCAAGATGGGAATAGGTGTATTTGGTGATTAGCAATTATCAGGGGTCAGGCAGCCTCAGAATGATGAGTGTCAAGTGCACTGACATGGTCTGTGAGCAATTATATGAATGCTGGTTTTGGTATCGTTGCCCAGCCTGAAGTCTCTGTGTCATGAATATCAGCTTGGGCTTCTCGTGATTGTGTGGTGGTGGTGGGGTCTATGTGAGTGGCTTGCTTATATTAGGTGAAAGTTTTAAGAGTGACTTGAAAGATGTTTCTTTAGTAGCCCATAACATCCAGGAGAACTTTCAGTTTTCCAGTTGTTTAATTGGACTGTAATTGTGCATTTCAAGTTAATATATTTATAGAAGTACTAAGTTTACCCCTTAATTCCAATAAAGTTGTCAAGAAGCAGAGTTCCAAATGGAAATCTCAGTGAGGATACTTTTCTTACATATATGCAGAGCTAATTACTGAAGTCTTTAATGAAGCAATTATTATTAATAGTGCTGGAATGTTTAATAAGGAAACCTGATCTTTGAATTGGTTATACAACCTAGACTTGTGGTTGCATATGTGGGCACATGGGAATGTTTTTTTTCTGAATGAATTGAAAGGTATTTGTTTGGGTATGCTGTATTTGTTTGGATATGCTGTGAAGTTGTGTGGTGGTTGGGCTTTGTTTGTTTTAAAACGAAAACAAACAACTTGTTGAAGACAACTTGTATTGTCTGAGGCTTGCCAGCTCTCTTGCTCATCATTACTGCTGTGTTATTCTGTAATTCCAGTGTAACCATCAAGCCTCCAAACCTGACAGGCAGCAGAGGCTTCTGTCACAGCTGTGTGCTGAGAGAGGCAGGGAACCTAATTCCATGAAACTTGCCTGGAGAAGGACCTTGGGGATAAAATATTGTGACACACAGTAGTGAACAACTACTTTGTTCACCTACAGAGAGCAGGTGGCTATTACATCAGGTAGTCAGAGCTCGGGTTGCTCCTGCAGTTTCTCAGCTTGAATTAATACGAAAACTTGTGATTTTCTTTGTGGTTTGTCTGAAATATATCAGTCTGGGATAGCTGGATGTGAACTAATTATAATATAAATAAATAATGGTACCAATTGTATTATATTCTGCTATTTAGGAAGTTTATTTTGCATAGTGTCTTCCTCTATTGTCTGTCAAAATCAAGAAAAAAAAGGGTTTGAAGTACAATAGCTCCTGAATTTCTCTCTAAATACAGTACTTTTGACAGGTCACTTAATTCCTTCTTGCTCTTTAGATTCTTTCTGTTCTTTTAGTTCTCTCTTACTTGAGACAGCTCTCATGCTGCTGATTCATCTGTGTTATTTCTGACTGACCTCACAAAGTGCTTTTTCTTTAGCTCACCAATTTTTGTCAGTTCCAGTAAGAATATCTGAATAGTTTATATATGAATTAACTCTAGCTCTTTGTGTCTGGGGACATTCATTACAGTTTTCAGTGCCCATGAACAGTCATAAAAGCATTTAACATTAATGCAAATTTAAATTTAGTTGACTAGGTAATAAATCACTCTGTTTCATTTTTTTCCCCCGCCCTTTTATCTTTTAGATCTCTATTGCACTTGCTATACAGCAGATGTACATTTTACTTCCTGTTACCGCTCCTGCCTGATGCAGCTTTAGCAAACCTCTTTACATTTGTTTTCATATTAATAACTTGATCTGAGATCGGTCTTTATTATTACTGTCTTTGATCTCTAGAAGGTCCCTTCTAAGATTCATCTAGCTGCATTTTGAAACTGATGGATTTGTTTCTGTGTGCACTGTAACATTTTGCATTTGGGAACACTCCCTTTGAGACACACCACGTCTGCCTGGGAACCATTTTGTTCACCCTATTGAGACAGGATAAGGAAGCGTTTCAGTTTCCCCCTTTCCCTGTCCTATGGCCACTGGAGGTGGGATCTTGGGTTGCATTGGATCAAGAATGAACCCTTCTTTGAAGGCAATCTGGTAGTGTCTGTTGGGAAATCTCAATCCAGGCTGCACTGATGATGACAGTGAGGTCCCGTATATGTGTTAGACACTGCAACTGGGAAAAATGTTGCAAACTGCTTTGCTGGCTGATTGCTGCTCCCAGAGTCTAGTGATGCCCGTTGTGCAGCACCGTGGCTTTTCCATCAAGAGAGGCTGCCGGAAGGGTCTATAAGGTGGTCTGCTATAACTGGTCATGGGAAGGAACAGCTCAGCTGCGTTCAAGGCCTTACTTTTCACTTCAGGCACACGATGAGCTCTTTGCAGCAGGAGCTCTTTCTAAGCATTTCTACAGCAGTGGCCACACTTTAACTGGATTTCTTTTTGATGGGCACTATTTGAGTAAACATGTTAATCAAGTGACATTGAGCCTCTGGTAAACCATGCCTGGAAAGTCCTTGTTTACAGAAATACTGTTTACCTCATCCTTTTTTACACCAGAGATAGCTGCAGAAGATAGTGGAGATCCCTGACAAGCTCCTTAGAGCTTGAACTTGATGCTGGTCACTTGAGTCAAGCAAATAACATTTCTAGCAGCTTCCACACAAGTGTTTCATTATGTTGTCAGGCATGAAAATTGTATTGCCACTACATACAAATGTTTTTAGAAGAAGTAACAGCTTTTTGATTTACGTGTCTAAGATTCTAGTTGAAGCTGGTGATGATACGTGACACCAAAGAGGAGAAAAGCTTTTTCACTGTGAGAGCTTAAGGAGGAAAAGCACTTTTGTTGTTTCTCACAATCCAAATTAAGCTTTCTGTTGGGCAATATGAGAGACATTTTAAGACCGCATAGAAAGAAAGCTCTTTTCCAGAACCATCCAAATATGACTCATTCTATTTAAGATAAATGTTCCAGCTGTACTTAGAGGTTAGTCTTAGCTTCTTTGAACATGTGCGTGCTTATGTTGAAAAGACTTGTAAGTAGTGAGTGGTTCTGGGATCTAAATTCTTCCCAGAAAAGTTCCTACTTTGAGGAAATGGGGGAAAGAAACAAACCTTTATGCTGGATATTGTAATGTGTATTGTGACATTTCCAGGGCTGACTAGAAGGACAAAGAGAAATAATAATAAAAGATAAAGATACAATTATTTATGTAAAAGCTTGAGGGTTTTTACAGTATGGATTAGCATATACACTCACTATTTAAAATGATGAACCTGTTTCATCAACAGTCTTCTGATGTTCCAGAGTCTCTTCTTGCTGTGCCACTTGTTTTTTGACTCAAAGACTTCATATTCATAAATGTTCACACTCATAAATTTGTCCCTTGGGGTGATTAAAATATACCAGAGAATTTTCAGTCTTTTTTGTGCTTTTGTTTATTTTCAAGTGTGTGCAATCTAAAAGGGAAAGGAAGTTAGAAATATATTTTCCTAACAGCAGGGAGAGGCAGATCTCAAACCAAAATATTATTGCTTTAGATTTTTTTTTTTCTGGCACAGTTATAGATATTTAAATATGAAGTATCAAATACTGAAATATGTTTCTGCATTTTCTTTGTGAAAGCTTTTTAATCACAGAACACATTATTTCTCTAAAACCGATGATGAAATAACATGTAATCTTTTCTGTCAGTATTTCTTAGTGAAATAAAATCTGACTAACCTGAGCTGGCCAAAACACCCCACCAATACCCCAAAACGTATTCAGTAAGTAGAGGCGTGGCTGTACTTTACTTTAAAACTCACAATTTCTGTATACTAAAAAGATTGTGAAACCCTAAGAGCCTGAATGGCTTCTGAAATGGCATCTTTTTTTCTTCCTTAACAGAAGATGCATGCAAGTAAACAGCAGATGTTAAAAGTTTCAGATATTTTAGACATCAGACTTTTCTTCCAGTAACATATATGGGAGATTTAAATAGATATCTCATTTTAAAATCAGCAGGAGATCTCTGAGGAACATATTGTCAAGAAATAAGAAATTTTCCTAGTACAAACCAGTCAATATACTATTGTATGCCAACAATCTGAAAAAAGTATGATTGGTAGCTGAGAGCCTTTCAGCAGCAGTATCTGGTCAATACCTGAATCCTAACAGTTTTATTAGTTTCTTCAGAATAAATATTTTTTTTAAAATGGACTGTGTTAGCTATGAAGAATATATATACATATCCTGACCAGAGCATTTATATTTTAACATCATGAGTAGGCTTCTTTTTGTCCCTAAGACAAAACTAGCCTCCAGTTCCCCCATTCATTTTGTAACTTATGCCTTGACTGACAATTTTTAATAAATAAATAAATGAATGAATTAAGTATAGAGATCCAGTCTTGTTGAAACTATTCAAGTGGGAGAGTATCTACTCTGTCCCCTGGCATTTTTTTTTTTTCCGTAAGGTTAATTACCTATGCTGTTTAAAGTTTGCTGTGAATCAGAGTACAGCTTATCGGAAGAACGCAGATCTCAGCTGCCTGTATTTTCTTTCTTGTCCCTTTTTTCCTAAGCTGTATTTAAAGAGTGGGCCAGAAGGGCAGAAACAAACACACGTTCATTTCTGTCTTAGAACCTACCATTTGATCTTTTATTTTCTTTTAGTGGTGTATAGAGCCAGTTAAAACTCTTGCTGTTTAGAAGTGTCCCCCATTGATCTTTTGGAACAGCGCTAGTTTGGACCTTCAGTTCTCAGCCAGAGTTTGGCACCACACTGATTGCTTCTGTGCTGTGTAATGGATTTGTCACAGCGGTATTTATAAAGAATCTTTTCTTGAAAATAAAAAGACATCTTCACCCCACCTCCTCTCTCCAAAAAGGGGAGTTAAAGGAAAAGGAAAAAAAAATAGACTGAAAAAGACACTGCCAAACTCTGTGGGAAGAAGAGAAGTAGGAAATAAAGTGGAAGAAGGAAATTTGTTAAATCCGGTGCTTATGTAACAGCAACAACACCACTAAATGGCAATATAGTTCAAGATAAAAAGCATCTGGCAATTCATCTTTCAAAATTAAAAACAATGTAAGCAAAAAGTTGCTGTTACCCTAAAAATAGCGGTTTACAGTGATTCAAGCTTATTGAGTATAGTGATATACATATGTTGAGAAATTAATGCTGCCTTTTTAAAAGGTCACATCACAATCACAAAGGAATTTCTGTTTAAATGCCGAGTTTCTAGCTTTCATGCAAGAGTATATATAACCTATTTCCTTTACAATGTCACTCTTCTTAGAAGAACATGGATAATTATAATTGTAAATAAGCATTATATAAACGAAATATAAATCAGCATTAAAAAATTTAAAATTAGTTTTCCTTCAAATGCTTTCATTTTTGCTCTATTATAAATGATGGATTAATTTGCATTCAGTCTTTTTAAATACCTATGAGCAAAAGCATTAATTTCTCTGCTTAAAATCTTAACTTGCTGTGGCAACTTATTTCTTCTTATTTAGTTACTGGAACAGTGCAAACCATTGTATCTCATCTTTAAATTTTTTTCACGATGAGAGCGGTGAAACACTGGCACAGTTTGCCCAGAAAGGTGGTAGATGTCCCATCCCTGGAAACATTCCAGATCAGTTTGGAGAGGACTCTGAGCAACCTGATCTGGTTGAAGATGTCCCTGTTCATCGCAAGGGGGTTGGACCAGATGACCTTTACAGGTACCTTTCAACCCAAACCATTCTCTGATCTTTGTTAGTGTATTTGTGGAATATTTAGCAGGTTGATAAAGGCAGAGTGAACTGGGGTGGGACAGTGGGCAGAAGCAGGAGTGTTTTTAGTAGCAGCTACCCTTTGCTTGGCAACAGGGGTTCACGCCACATTTTCCCCATGAGGACAGCCAAGCAGCACAGCAGGCTGCCTAGGAAAGCCGTGTAGTCTTCATCCTTGGGGGTTTCTCAAGACTGACCAGATAAAGCCCTTAGCAGAATAAACTGGCCTCCAAGCTGATCCTGATGTAAGCAGCCAGTTGGAGTACAGACCTTCTGGGGTTGCTTCCCAACTGGAATTATCCCGTGATCCTTTGAAGAGACTGTTAGCTCTCTCATGAACTGGTTTTGAGGTTTGTTAATAAACCAGAAAGACATCAATGAAAAATTACAAAACCTCATTAAAGGATTGGAATACTACTTTTTTTTTTTTTTAACAGAGATAAAATCTATAATTTAATGTCTTTTATTTATAAATAGAGGGTTAAATGGTCATTTGATTGGAGTATGTCTCTACCTATTACATGGGAGGGGAAACAATGATAATGTGTTCTTCAATCTAGGAGACAGAAACATATGATCAGAGGCTGGAAGCAGATGATAGGTATGTTGAAATCAGATATTAGATGTTCCTAAAAGCAAAATAAAATTAAAATGAGGTCATTTAACTGGAAAGCTAACTGAGTGTTTTGGTTGATGGGCCATCACTGGTAATTTTAAAATCAGGTTCCGATGCTATTTCTAAATGAGGTAGTATGATTCAAATGGAACAAAATCAGAAAAGTCATATGACCTGTGTTATGCAAGAAGATGAATTAGATGAGTACACTGAGTACCTCCAGTCCTCTAATTTATGGAAATGAAAAAAAAAAAAATCAGTCCAACCTGACGGTGTTGCCAACCAACACAGCAGTTTCTTTGGCTTGAAATAATTTTGAAAATTCAGATCACTTCCTTCCTGTAAGAAACAAGGTTATTTAAGCAAGTGGCATGTCCAGCTCTACAGAGTTTTAATGCTAAAATGCATAGTGTGGCATTACATCAATGACAGTGGCATCAGCACAGACAGACCAAGAATCTGGCTATGAATATATTTAAAAAAAAAAAGTGGGGAAAAACCCCAGATTTTTCTCGTTCAAAAGAGCATGAGAGCTAAACAAAACCAAGTAGCTGTGGAGGGCACAAAATTCCTTTCCTTCCTTAATCTAGGCTACGTTTTCTTCTATCCCTGGAGCCATTGATGATCACAATCAATAGTAAGCTGATAGTTTCAGAACTTTAATGTGTTCTCAAGAAAAAAAATAATTACTGCCTAATTTATCTGGAAATACCAGAGCATATTGAATTTTTCAGTAGGTTGTAGACACTGTTTTGTCAGAGCATTTTGCTTGGAAACACAGGAATATGGTTTATGTAAACTCCAAGAAGTATTCTTAAATTGAACTTCACTATAAATCCTAAATGATTCAACTTAACAATCCAGAAGCACTACCACAAGCTGCTTCAAAATTTCCGTAATACTTTGATAAACACGTAACTCGATCATCTGACAGTCTGAGGATATGCTTAAATTGTGCAAAGATATAACGCATAAGCCCACATTCAGGTCCTGGTCAACAGACTATAGTAACCTGCCAATAGGATGTATGTGTCAGCCTAGTCCTAAATTTGATCTGATAAGGATAGGTGCAACCTTTAACTGGTCAGGTACAGGTCAGTGCTAAAATGGCTGGACTGCTGCTGGGTTAGACAGGCAAGTGGTGCTGCAAGGAATACTGGTGCCAGCTTGGTTTCATGCAACCCTGTGCATGCACATGTTTGCATGACCTACTCCATGGGAAAGAAGGAAAAAATATTTGTTTTCATGAAGCACTACAAGCTTAGAAACCCACATTTGGAGTTTTTTGCAACTCGAAGAAAAAAATGGTTCCAAGAATCGAAAGGAAATTCAGATGCGCTCTTACTGTGTGCGTTCAGTATAGCTCTTCTCCTCTGCCATAGCTTTCATGGCTATGGAATCATCACATGCAAGCTTTGAGTAATTTGCACAAATGCTAAACAAGCAGGGTAGGGGTCACTGGGTTAATTATTTATCCTATATCCCTTTGGAAAAGGAAAACAACATAAACAACTTTTATTCATCTAAATGAGGCTGCTACTTGTACCTAAACCGATATCGTCTCTGCCATTGATAGGACTGAGTGGGGGATAGTAGCACATGGAAATGGAAAGCTGTAACAGTGAAAAGAAATTGCATGAATCTCATTATCATGAATATAACACTACAGCAGCACTTCACAACACTCATTTTCTGATGGGTAGATGAACATTTTATATCATCTTTTTTTAAGTCAGTCATCGTCTTTTTTTTTTTTTTTTCCCTCCGAACTAGTTAGAAAAGTGTGCTTACACCCACTGGGCCCCAGAGGTAAAAAATTAGAGGATATTCTATTCAAACCAGACATACTGCTATGGTTGCCTTTCAGCCCATGTACTATTTTTTTTCTTCTTCACATGAAATCAGGGTAAGACTCTAGCCTAGGCATACCTGTTATAACTTGCATTATAACAGAAGTGAAAGAGTTCAGATGTTGCTATTTCAATATTTTAAAAAGTCATCAAATACTTCAACTGTGCTGAAATTTGGAGCTCCCATGTGAGAGCTGAGTAGGTTTGCGTTCCAGCATTTTGATTCCATGAGCAGGAAGTTCCTGATAAGCAAAGTAACAAAATCTCCTCTCCCAGATTTGTTTATTTACTTATTTGTTTTCCCATGGATAGCAGCAAGTCTGCCCATGTAGCCACATCTTGAGAGCAGGGCAGGACTTGCACTGAGACCTGCATGGCTGGGACTCAGCAGCAGGCTGGAAGCAGTAGCTGATTTAGCACAGCCAAAAAATCTGAGCATGCCCCAGATGGTCTCACATACGGAGACTTACCCAATTCCCACCTGATACCTACTACCTTCAGGGGGAATCTGCACTGAAAACAGCTTTCTGAAAAAGGATAAGTAGTCTCAGTAGGTGTGAGCCTAGCCTAAAAACATATGGGCAGGCAGGGTAGCCAAGGAGCTTTGTAGCCTGCTGGTTTTCACGTGGTGCGGGTGACTCGAAGGGATGCGCAACAGCTGTTGAGCCTCATCCTTCTGTATCTCCCCACCAGCCAGCATCATATTGCATCCAAATACTGACAGGAATCCTGAAAGGGAAAAGGGATAACAAGCATCTGCCCGGGGCCCAGGTTTTCAGTATGGGAAAACACAATCTAAGCACATGGTAGATCTCAGAAGAGGCTTTTTAACAAGAGAAAAAAGCAGTGTGTTTACCTGTGAAGACATTTGGAAAGATTGAAGGAGGATTAAGAGGGAAGTAGCAGGGGGAAAGCAGTTTGGATTGCTAGAAAGGAGGAAGGATGGGGAGGGCTGAATAGTAAGGGAGAGAGGAGGCAGAAGAAGCTATTGAGTGGTGTAAGCAGTGGAAGAAGTTACAGGTAGGTATCATCTGAGTCCCATCTTTTCCAGTTTTTGCTCTGGAATATGCGTAGTCTGTTCCTTCTACCATCTGGTATCTCTTGCCAGATGCAGAGTTATTGGTGAAGCTCGTCAGTGGGATAAGGAGGATTGAGAGGCAAGGAGGAAAGCAGAGCACTTTGAGTGCTGTAGGAGAACGTGAAAGGATATTTTAGCCTTGTTGTTGTTGTTGTTCCTAATCATTATCTTATTTGGTTGCATCTTCTGAGAAATCTTTCTACAACTTGTATTCAACCCTAGCTTGCTAGTTTTAGTTTACAGCTTCTGGATTTCTTGTATCCAAACCGATACCTGCAGAAAATCTTGTCTGTCTATGTTAACTACATCAGAGCAGATTTCACCACTTCTAAGATGGATGTCTAAGTTCTTTTCCTTGAAAAGGAAAGGAACTTCCTTGTGTTTTAGATAGCTTTACATGCAGCAGAAGGTTTATTCAATGTTCCTATGTGTAATGCAGGGCTAGGGAGAAAGAAAGGCTTAAAACTACTCTTTGTATGACTGATTGTTAACGACCCCAGCTGAAAAAAAATAACTAATAAATATGCACGCTAATTTTGAATTTTAATATACTCGTGTTCACACTCAATTTTCAACATGCAGTGCATTGAAGGAGGAAAGTCTAAAGCTGTACTTAGCACGACCTATTGTTGGTGACAACAATGAAATGAAAATCTTCAGTAGGTGTATTATAACTTTAGAAGTTAATAATTACTCAGTACTCATTCTGTAAAGTAGTTGATAAAGATTTCTCTCTTTTTTTTTGTTTTGTTTGTTTGTTTCGGACTGCTGATTTTTAGTGTCCTTTACACCCACTCTAAACACATTTAGCCACATAATACCTGGTATTTTCAACCCTGTCAGGCAGGTAGGCATATAAAATGGAGTACCGTAACATAAGTAATTTATACCCATAAGTAAATCTGGGTCCCTAAATTGTATTTCTGAGCTTATAAACTGTTTTCCTTTAAAAATAAGATTGACTTTCGTGAAATAAATTTGTAATTATGCCCCCAAGCATGTATAACTTGTTGTTCTGTTCTGGAAACTCTAAGAAAAAAAGAACCAACAAATCCTTTCTATTGGCAAAGTATGTGAAGTTATGTTAGAATGAAGCCCTACTGAGACCTAATCTACCCAGGCTCCTTTTGGTGCACTGCAAAAGAACCACAGCATACTTGCAGATAAGTAGGATCCCACTGTGATTTTCTAGGACTCTGAAAATAGACAAGTCCTTACCTTTGAAATTTGTATTAGTGGAACGTACAGAAGCAGGGGTTGGTTCTGGCTGAGAATATGGCAGATGCTATTAATAATTGCAGCCTATCCCTTTTATCAATGCAGTTTCACTGGCTGTGTAACAGGAAAGCTTAAGTAATGCTCTAAATTTCTCTGATATCTTATCCTCTACTGAAATGTACTTATCCACAAACAATTTCTAATGGCTAAAATTTTTTTCTTATCTAATTATTTTGTAACTACTGCAATGAGTTGTTGCTAGGACTATGTCAGCTCCAAGAAAATCAGTTTTCTGGAATTTTGTATTTGATAAATCCACAACTTGGTATCCCCAAGGAATGTAGAAGACAAAAGTAATTAAATCCTTGAAAAGGGTCACATATATATATTAGATAAGAAAAAAATAAGCATCAGTAAATTAATCTCTTCTTTTCCTACTCCTTTTGATCAGTAGTAGGAAAAATTAGTCTTTAGGAAAAAAAAAAAGCTTTAGAAAAATATCTGAGATTTTTTGTGAAATGCCTTTTTTAAAAAAAAAATCACATAGCTATATAAAGTCAAATAGTAGGAAATTGACCTTTTCAGAGTTCTTGTCACACTGTGAAACTATTTGATATCCACCAGCCTATTGCTAATTTTCTTCTGAGACTTACCTAATTTTCTCAAAGTAATTTTTGTATGTGAGGAAAGGCAGGGGAAAAGTCTTTGCCTCTGCAATACATAACACTCATTTTATCATCTGTAACCTAGATTTCTAAGCTGACAGCTTTTTTTGGCATCCTCACTAGTGTTTACCATGAATCACAGATAAGAAATCATAGAACCACCTATTAACAAATTTTGCGCATATTTTTTGTGTATTTCCTGGGTTTAGATTTGTTCTCTGGCCTGGAATATTTTATGCTGGAGATAATCCAAATATGCTATGACATTTCAGAAGAGAACTCCAGGAGAAATGCAAATTTAACAATAAGGAGAAAAATAAAAACATTATCTTTCAGTAAAAAATATTTCTCATTTTGTGGTTATTCATCCTCTATACTGATTGAAACGGCATTTGTCATAAATTTGGAACTATACTTAAGTAGTTGATGTAAACCTGATTTGTAAAAGAAAAGCTGTACACTGTGAGGCAATAAAATCAACCTTAAATTAGCATTTACTATATTTCAGATGCTTCAGACCTTACTGTTCTCTAGTATAGGTTATGTATTTCTCACACGTATAAAGTCCAGAATTCTGCTTTCTCTTTGTCATTTGTAATTCCTTGGCTTTATCTAACTCATCTAGATGCAACTCTTTGAGATAGTTTTGCCTCAATTTACACTTTTACAATCTCATTAAAGTTGCATGGGTTTAAGTTAGGGCAGATCCAGCCTGATGTCCTGTAATATTTTCTGACCTGGTTCTTGACAGAATGGAGCCCTAATCACTGCACTTTCTTGGACTAGTTAACCAGGAGTGATCTTCTAAGTCTTCTTTCAATAATGATGCATTTATCCTGGGGTAGCTGGCTGAACCTCTCTGCCCACCCATTTATAAACTGGTGATGAGTCTTCACTGACTTCTCTCGTGGAGGCTTAAATAGTTACAGGTTGTATGGTTCAAGCTATGGTTTAGTGCTTTGAAAATTGAAGAGGGTTTGTAAGTAGTACTGGAAGAGCTCTACTTTAGCCTGTAAGAACAGAGTGTGACTGCACAGAGAATAACCTAACCTGCCATGCCTTCTGTTCTGTCATAAATTGGACAGGAGTTTTCTTGTGCATTTTGAACCATATAGAGAAGTGTTATGTCACTACATATATAGCCATCTGATGGTATATGTGTGTTTCTATATGTAAAAAAAACATTTTCTATGATGGCATGTAGTGTGTTCTGTCAATCAATATTCCAACTTTTTACTTCTATTCCAAGTTTAGAAGTAAAAAAAAGTATCAAAAATATTCTTATTTATCCATTTAAGTTGTCCTACAGGCTTTGTGGAAAACTGATAAAAGTTGAGAAGCCAGTTCCATGGAATCTCACTGAATTTCTGGATGAAGCTCCTGCTAATTTCCAGCTGAAATCTCTACCCACCCTACAGATAAGATTATATGACCTAACACAGAAAAATCAAAGAGTGAGTACACATTTCTGAGAGAGAGTGTTCAAAGAAGCTACTATTGAAAGACAACAAGAAAGTAGAAATTCACTAGTAGTGGGTGACATTTATCAAATGGCTAATACCACAATGGCAAAATATGAGAGTTAAGGTAAAAACTTGTTCCTAAGGAGCAGGTAATACTCTGATCATGAAGTACATGACTTGCCATTAAGTATCTTTCAGTGTTACTACACCTGCTCTCACCTGAGTGAGGAATCACAGCAATGATGCTCATCTTGATGCTAAAATGCTACCTCTTAGATTGTTTACAGATTTGTGTTAAGCTGATGTTTACTAGAAAGACAAATATGAGTATTTGTTTGTTCAGTATGGTAGGTAGTTAAATGTGTGTGGCTACTTGCGTAACTGAATGGAAATTGGTAGTGGGCAAGGGCATATTTGGAGAATAAGAAGCTCGTAGTACCTGTACACATTTTAGAAACTGCAGATTCAATGGTAACAGTTAAAATATGACATCCAAAGCAGACAGAGGTATTTAAATAAAGAGCTGACTTTAAAATCAGTCACGGGGCTGAATATAAAGGTTTCTCTTCAACCTGAACAGAGCAGGAGACCTGCCATGCAATGAAGCTATTTTTGCAATGGTAGCATATATATATAAAAAATAAAGAATACTCTGACAAATTCCACAAGCAGTATTGAATTGGTATCTCTTGATTGTCTGTGTTGGCGATGTAATATGAGTGAAGTTTCCTTTTTTAAGTAAGCACTGTTTAGTGAGAAGCCAGGAACAGTATTTCCTAAAACATTAATTTCTTTCTGTTTCTAAACTTAAAAGAGAATGAAACAATTTAAATGCAATTTTGTAAGAACAAAATACAGCCAGAATAAGAAATTGTAAGTTGAGTTTCATCCTAGTATGCTTTAAAATAGCTGAATTATAAACCCCTCAAAAAAACAGACTGATGATGGGAATGGGCACAGAATTTTAAGCATAATGGTGCTGCTGGATTGATATTGAATTGCTACAATTGTGATAGAGAATATCCTCAAGCTTTCATTCAACAGAGTAATATTTGCCTGAAATCTGCAAGGGATTTTTTAATACCCACAAATGCGTCAGCCACAAAAGCCGAGGACAGTGTTATAATGATACCTGACCTCTGAGAATGAGAGGCTCCAAGCTTGGCAAGTCTTGCATGCCCCCAGACCCAGCCACGGAACCTCAGTTCAGTGATACTCAAAGTGTTTGTAAAGAGCTTGCTTAAGCAGAGGCATGATCAAAGCCCTCATAGTATATGTGTGTTTTTCGTCGATCAAATTTCAGCTCTTGTTTTGGATCTGCAAATTTCTAAGTGTGATTTAAGCCTATAAATAACCACAGGAGGTTTTTACCATTGATTTGAGTGGTCTTCGGATAAGACTCTGTGTGCATCAACACATTCCATGCTGCATGTAAAATTCATTTTAGCTTAAAGTTGATGCATAATTTAAGCTGAAAAACACCCTGGTAACTCGCTTGTTGTTTATTTTTATCTTCTGTTCCCCTCACCCTCATCTGCCTCTGTTTTTCACTTTTTTTTCTAGGGATTGTCTTTCTTCTTTAGCATATAATACTGTTAGGTTTTTGTTGTCGTTGCTGCTGCTTTTAACATCCTTCTTAATCCATGCGGCACCCACTTTTTTCTCATAAATGACTGATTCTTCTTTTTACTATCAAACTCATTTTTTCCTGTATCTTCTAACACACAGTTCCTCCCTGCTCCTCTCTTATGCCTGTCTAACCCACCATGACTAGCTCTCCCTTTTCTTTCCAACTCATATGTCATGTTCCACCTGTTTTCCATGCATCTGCAGCTCTAGATCTCTATCATCTTCTCATAAAAGTCCTCTCCGAAGTATCTGCTTTCAAGTTCCAAAAAAATCTCCTATACTTGCAAAAAGCTCGAAGTTTGTAACTGTCTCACATCAAAATATTAGTTTAATCCCTTCTAAATTCCACATCACCAGTTCCTCCTCCTTTTGAACACACTTGCCCCATTTTCTTTTGCTCCAATGTACTGTTTAACACTTTGTCTAAAGACCAAATTTCCACTGGGATGTTAATGTAGAAGTTTAAATGACAGAAAGATTATTTTTATAAGAATATACAGAATCTAATATTTCATTTCCTAGTTGCATTCATGCAAACATTACACAGAGCTTAATAGGAATCAGGAGTCTGCTCTGAAAGAATCTCTAATAGTTCAAGATCTTTTATTGAAACACATAAGATTCATATAGAATGTAAGCTCTGAAGAAACACTCAGAAGAAAATAAGTAGTTATTTAAAATAATAATTTTTTTTAATCTTGGTTTAACACAAGGTGTAATCTCCCCGGGAAGATACAACTTCTTGAGCATGATGAGCCCATGATTGTGACAGTCCAGTGGGCTTTTGAGAATGAAGTTTTATGATATACAATTCTGATGTTAGAAAAGCGCGATCGACAAAAACAAACGAATGAAATAACTAGCTCAACTCATCAGCGCAGGAAGGGACTATTAGGCCAGTCTGAGACAAATAATGAAGGTGCCTATACACAGGTTTTTCTTGAAGGATCTTAAAAAAAAAAAATACAGTACTATTTATTGTTTGCATGCTAGATAAACATTAACAGCTACATGATACTTATGAAAGTCAATAGTAATTGCAGAAAATGCTTTACCAATTTCAAAACTGTCTTTTCTTAGACAAGTTTATACATGTGCTATTACGTATAACACCCAGTGATAGTGCAAAGCTCCAGAATGTCAGCACTTTCAAAACAATTTGGTTAGCATATTTAAGCAGACTTGATTAGGGACTGAAGCCCAGTTTCTCAAAGGTGATTAAGTACATAAGTCCCACTGAAAACAATTACCTGTATATGAATGGCTACAGAGATGTATTTTGATATAAAATTCATTTTACATATTTGCTCACCACTGTGGGAAGTGTAGCAAGGTTAAACTCTGTTACCATAAACTATTTAAAGTTTTTTTAAAATATGTGATGTCGGCAGAAAGAAAAAAAAAAA